>UESW01004274.1:191273-306085 GCA_900491605.1 Calamus simplicifolius
ATGTAATATATACTATTCTCTCCTCAAGTTGGTGTAGTAACTAACAAAGCTAACAAATATAAAGTTGAAGTGCTAATCAGAAAGTGAATTACTTTGTTCACTGGATAGATGGACAAGGGGTGAAGTCATCAATCAGGTGGTTAACCATTCAGCATGAAAATAAAGCCTTGTTGAAAAACACACATGCTTGTACTTGTGCACATAATATATGCGTGCTTGTATATAGATATTTTTATATCATTTTATTATTTTACTTGCAGCTACTAGCATATATATATTTGCATTCTAATATAAATGCAAAAGTTTTCTATTCCAGATAAGGTTTTCTGGTATAGTGATCAATATTTAATATCTCATTGTTGTGTTGAAGTTGCTAGACAAAAGTGACAGCATTGGGCAAATACTTATTGCTTACCTACTATTGTGAATCTTTTATGTTACCAAATGGCAAAGAATGGATGAACTTGGATGCTGTGACAAGGTATGTCATTTAAATGCTATATTTTGAGTCTCTTGAAATCTATTGCCATGAGATTTAATAAAATTTTTTATAATTTACTCATGACTGTTGAAATATCCAACTTATTGTTTACCTTGTATTTGGATATTCAATTCTAATATATCTTTGCCTGATTCTCTTATTGAGGTCTAGTTCAAAAATAAAATTATCTCTTTGGAATTTGCCGAAAAGATTTGGCAGATTAATTAACCAAGGAGTTATCTAGGAATGGAGTCCTAGATTCATCGAGGGGGATGTGGCTTAAGCCCATTATTTGGCGCCAGCAGTGGATACCCAACCTCTATGATTGGATATCCCATGAATAAGGTTCAATGTGGTAGAAACGAAGCTGATTGAGTGATCGTGTTAGAGCACAAAATTTTGAAAAATTTTCATCACATCCCTATGATGAGTGCTCTTATAAAGTGACAAAGTAAATTTGTGTAAGGTTGAGTCATACTCTTAATGGATCCGAGGTAGGTTATCTGCAGGGTATTGTCACAAATACCCTTGGAGGATTCACCTATATGAGATCGTCATATTAGGCCATGACTAAAGGTTTGGGCTAACCTTAAAGAATTCTCATGAAAAATCAAGGTACTAAGCGCAAGGCCTTTAATATGCGCTGACTGCTTAAACCCAATTGATCCATACTGTGTGTGATTAGTAGAAGTCTGAGTCAAAGGACCTAGTTCAAGGTCTAATCCACTATGGTTCCTTCAGATGTATACAATCAACACTAAGTGAGGTTCAAGTCCATAGGACATCTCACCTATTGCGTAGTATAAGATGCCCTAAATTTTTGTTATATTTATTTTATTTTATTTTTTTATTTTAAACTTTTGTGGGAGATTGTTAGAAAAAGTTTTAAATAATAAAAATAAAAATAAAAAAAGGGGAATGCCCGCGAGCGAGACGTTCTTTCCGTTGCATGGACAACGGACATTTGTGTGAACGTTGGAAGACCAACGTTTCAGAAACGGCCCAAATAATTTAATTTGTAAGCCATTTTGGACGTAATTTGGGGCTAACGGCCATTAGGCCTTTAAGGCCATTATGGCCGAGTCGTTGGATCTTTTATGGGCCGAGCCTATAAATAGGCTCAGAAATTCAGATTGAGACTAGGAATCAATCTAGAATAATTTGGAGTAGCCTATATGATTTGTTTTATCTTATTTTATTTTTATATATTTTATTGATCTTTTGGGCATCTGAAGGTAATCGTTGGGTTTGCACCTCCATACGATCGTGCTCATAGTAGGAGGATCAGATCGAGCTGGATCGTTGTACCTTGGGGACAGATCGCCAACAACCTGCACGAAGGGGCAAAAATCTGATCTTTAGGGTAGTGTCTAACATGCCTTGGTCCTGGTTTGATCCATCTAATTTTGGTTTTACTTATTTGTATATTTAAATTACTATAATATATTTCTAGCAATTTTAGAAAGAAATTTTTTTGTAAGATGAAAACTATTTTCCAACAAATCCTATCCCCCTTATTCTCAGCACCAGGGCCATCACTGGTCGTTATATATCACCGCAGCTTTTTTCATCAATGTTGTTGGGTGGTCCTCACTACTAGCTAGTACTTTTTATCTTCTGCTGTCCTCTAACATGTAAATGCTCATATATTGTTGCCGCCGGGATCCATCCTCCGACTTGGGCGCGGTCGGTCTCCAGGAAGAGGGGGGCGGACCTGCAAAAAGAAGCCCACACGCGGGGGACGCTGGGGGTGGTCCTCCGCGGAAGGCCCTCCGACGCTCAAGTCAGTGGAGAAGAAATCGGCGATCAACCAGACAGTGGGGAGGTGGATCTCTCCGGGAGACCTCTCCAGGGGCGGCCAATCGGAAGCTCCAGAGGGCAGAGCACCGACGAGCTGCTGGAGAGGGAGAGAGTGCGTCAGAGTCGCGTACCTGAGGGAATCTGTGATCTGATATTTATAGACTGTCACTGGGGTCTTGAGCATCTTCTGGAAGGTTCGGAGGTTGTTACGATACGGAGTAGACAGAATCAGGCCGTTGTGGGGCCGTTAGAATCCGTATCCTGTTTGTTCAGGGATCGACGGCTGGGAGAGCTCCTTGATGTCTCGAGATCTGGTTGAGTAGGCCTGGGGCGGTTACAATAGGCTTTAGGCCACGTCCCGACATGATTCCTTGTTTAGGATGCCGTTCTGGTAGGATCGGGCTCTCCCGCGTCAGGTTCCGCGGAGGCAAGTGTTAGGTTGATCGCAAATGAAGCCGAGCTACGGAGGCTCGGAAGGAGCCGAGCTATGGAAGCCCGGAAGGGGCCGAGCTATGGAAGCCCGGAGGGGCCGAGCCTAGAAGCCCGAAGGGGCCGAGCCGGAAGCCCGGAGGGGCCGAGCTATGGAAGCCCGGGAGGGCCGAGCTATGGGAAGCCCGGAAGGGCCGAGCTATGGAAGCCCGGAAGGGCCGAGCTATGGGAGCCCGAAGGGTCGAAGGGAGGAGGTTAGCCTTAGCCGCCTCGCACGGATATTAATGTAATGACGATTTTACCCCTCAACACATGCCCTCCACTCCCTAGTTCGAAGCGTAGGTTCGGGCGTAGGGAGTACAAGTTCGAATGGCGCCCTGGATGGGACGTCTTGGTTTAGACAGCTCGTGCAATGATGCCCTAATTAATGCGACAGGGCCATCCTGCCTTCGGGGCTAAGGCTCCTCTATGAGCGACGGTTGAGATTGTGCCACGCTACGAATCCCGATCGATCGGGCGTTTGTCGAGGCGATTCCGGACGCCTGGGTGAGACGCCCGCCTCTTCAGGGCGGCTTCCTTGGCGGAGAAGCGAAGTGACAGCCGCATGGTGTATATATATATATATGTGCGCGTGCGCTTGGCGTCTTCTCGTTTGCTTTCAAAAGGGGTCTGGCCTTCATCTTCTTCGTTTACTGTTTTCGTTTGGTACCCTCTCAATGGCGATGAGCCCGACGATGTGGCCTCCGAGATCGTTGCCGAGGATTGGGGAGGATTCATCAGCGGTATGGCTTGCCCTTGGACGTCGTTTACGGGTGCCGGAAGCTCGAAGATAGGGTTACCCGGGATTAGAGTCCGGGGTCTTCATCTACGAAGATAGTTTGAAGGCGGGTCTTCGTTTTCCTCTCCATCCCCTTGGTGAAGGAGATCATGACCCACTACAATATCTGCCCATCAATGGTGGCTCCAAACAGCTGGCGGAATATCATCGGATTCATCTCGATGTGCCACCAGATTCGGATCGTTGCCACCCTCCCCCTTTTCCGCACCTGCTACCACCTGACTCCCGGGAGGAAATCGGAGTGGCCCTACATCGGGCCCCGGAGATCCTTCAACGTAATCGCGGATAAGCCCTCTTCCATCAAGGGGTGGAAGAGTCGATTTGTTATTGCGGAGGGGAACGTCGGTTCCGACTTTCCCTCGGAGGGGGGAATGTTGCAAGGGATGCGGAGACGCATCCGGCTTATCGGCGCAGGAGAAGGACTTGGACGTCCTCCGTAACGGACAGGTATTTTCGGCTAACGACCTGCTATCGGAGGGGGCCCTCTTCGCAGCCGGGCTCAGCCCCCTGGACCCGCAAGGTGAGTCCTTTTGTGCTGTGTATTTTTCTCGATTAGTGTGCTGGACCTGAGCATGTGTGCTCTGGTTTGGCAGCCACAAGGTTGGCGTTGTCGAGCCTCTCCAAGAGGAAGAGAGGGAAGCGCCCAGGGGAAGGTAGCGGCGCGGACAGCGGCCGGCCCGAGAAAAGGGCTCATACATCCGCAAGAAGCCCGCCGGACGCCGGAGCAGTCGCTACAGGGGCGCCGGGGGCGAGAGAGGATCCGGGGAAGGCGGTTACGGCGCCCGACCCTCTCGTGCTGGAGATTTCAGATAGCTCGGATGAAGCTCCGTTGGCTCGCCAGACCGCGTTCCCCCTGAAAGAGGAAACGCGGCGGATCCGGCGGAGGCGGCCATCCCGAGGGGGCCATTGTCCCCGCGGGATCACCACCGGCCCCAGCGGGAGAGGGGGAGGAGACGGCCGTAGCTGAGGGAGTTCAGGGGGAGTCCCTACTTGGTTTATCTGCTGGGGAGTCTGGTAGCAGCGAGGTCGGGCCGCCCTCGATGGGTCGAGAGGCGGGTCAGGCCGAGGCTTCGGGGGAGCCTGCGGAGGAGATGCATGTGACGGTAACCGGGAAGGATGCGTCGGAGGGAGAGCGCGGCCGGTGAGAGTCCCGCAATCGGGGCCCCCTCGAAGAAGATTTTGGGGAAAGCTGGCGCTTGGGCTGGCTGAAATATCTGAAGAAACCCAAGCCAGGGCCTTGGCAGAGGAGGCTGGGAGGTTGAAGGCCTCTCAGGCGGAGGCCGCCCAGGCCGGTCCTTCAGGCGGGGTTGGCCCATTCGGCAGCTCGGACGCTAGTATTGAGGAGGCATTCTCTGCCATGATAAGGTCGGCCCTGTATCCGGGTGCGGATCCTTCGGCGGACAAGTTTGCCGACCTGGGGTTGGTCGATGCTGCGTTCGGGCAGCAAGGCGCGGCAGAGGGCATTCATCTTCTTCCCGATATCGACAACACGACCTTGATGAGGATGACCCGGGCCTATGCATCGCGGGTAAGTTGTCAATCCCGAGTAGCGGGTTTACTCTGGTTGACTTGACCTTTATTATTCATTTTTGTGTGCAGAGTGTTTTGCTTTCCGGGCGATATGCTGGCGTCTGAGTTTGGCGACTGGGGCCAGTGTCCAGGCCAGGAGGGATAATGTCGAGCTCCAGTCGCGGCTG
Organism: Calamus simplicifolius; assembly: GCA_900491605.1. NCBI lineage: Eukaryota > Viridiplantae > Streptophyta > Magnoliopsida > Arecales > Arecaceae > Calamus > Calamus simplicifolius. The sequence goes on from UESW01004274.1 coordinate 196,519, forward strand.
AAGGTGTCTGAGAAGTTCGAGGAGCTCATGGCAATCAGGACAGGAATTGAAGGGGCAAGGGCGGCACATCAGGCTGCCGTGGACGAGGTGTCCAAGCAAAAGCGCAGGGTGGAGGAGTTGCAGGGACTCCTGGCGAAGAACGACGACGCGTGCCTGGAGTTGGCCAGGATTGAGTCAAAACACTCCGCGGAGGTGGCGGCGATGCGGCGGGAACACGGCGAAAGTATGAGTCGGCTGGGAGAGAGGCCGACGATGAAAGAAGGCGTTTGGCGAGGATGCTCGGCGAAGTGGAGGAGAAATTGAAACGACGTGATGGCGAAATCGCCATTTGAAGGAGGGTGCTAGTGGGACCAGGGGACGATAGCTCGGGTGAGCGACGAGTTATGCCAAGCCCGGAGGGATATTGAAGCCAGACAGCTGAAGATCAGCACTCTGCAGGAGAGGGTCGAGCTGTAAGGGCTGACAGGACGAGAGCCAGGAGCGAGGCAGAAGAGATGGCCAAAAGGTTGGCCGAGCGAGAGGGGGAGGTACGCTCTTATTTTCCCCTTTTTGTTTTTACTACTGGGTTCTCGCAGTGCCGATTTGATTTTGGATTTTTGGATGGCGAAGATGGAGTCGGAGGTTCGGGCTCTTCAAGGTGAGCTCGTGTCCACTCGCAATAGGAGCTCGGAGCTCGAGAGGCGGGCTAGCGAGCTTGAGGAGCAAAACGTCATCCTGAAGGCCCAGTGATTGAGGCCGAGAAACAGACGGCGGAGGCCAAGACGCAGCACGCCATACTCAGGGGAGGCAAGACGCTATCAGCGTTGACGCCTTCCATCATGGGAAGGAGAGTGCAAACAGCAGATTCTCAGTCAAGCACCCGGAATGGGATCTTTCTTTCCTGAGTGCTGAAGATTCCGAAGATGGCGAGTCCGAAGAAGAAGATGAAGATGAATATGTTGATGTTTCTGACGCCGAGCTGGCGGCGCCCCGGTCCCAGCGAAGCTGTAGCCTCTGAGGGACGGTCGCAAACTGCCGCAGAGGGGGCGAAAATACAGAGAAGGGCGAATCTAGCCGTGCTTCTGCAGGTGCTGAGGGTTCCTCCAAAGCTGGTGCGGCTCCGTTCTTAGGAGCCATTCGTGTATTTCATCCTTTAAACATTTGTTTAACGTTTCTTAGTGAAAGAACTTCCTGTTTCCACTTGAGTGTTTTTCCCGCGTGACTTCGCTGTCGCTTAGTCTCGCCTCGATCGGCTTGTGGCTCTCGATGCTTTTGGGTCATCTTTATTTTGAGATTGGGAAAATGTGTTGGCTTGTACCACTGGGTGAAGCAGGTCGGTTAAGACTGACGAGCACAGTAGGTCGGCTTGGGTCGACAGGCAAGATAGTCGGCTGGGCCGATAGGCGAAATAGGTCGGCTGAGGCCGACAGAAATAGGTCGGCTGGGGCCGACAGGCGAAATAGGTCGGCTGGGCCGACAGAAGATAGGTCGGCTGGGGCCGACAGGCGAAATAGGTCGGCTCAAATAGGTCGGCTAGGGCCGACAGGCAAAGTAGGTCGGCTTAGGTCGGCTAGGGCCGACAGGTCGGCTAGGGCCGAAAATAGGTCGGCTAGGGCCGACGGCAAATAGGTCGGCTAGGGCCGACGAGCAAATAGGTCGGCTCGGTCGGGGGCCGACGAAATAGGTCGGCTAGGGCCGACAAATAGGTCGGCTCGAGCAAAGTAGGTCGGCTAGGGCCGACAGGCAAAGGGGCCTTCGCGCTTTCTGCCGTTCTGTCAATGCCCTGCTGCTCCGCAGGTGATTCGGTTTTTATTTCACCAGAATTGATGATACGGCGTAGTGGGGGGAATAAAGCTGCATCAGAGCTTTCCGGAAGGTGCTCTTTTCCCATGCAGGTCACTTCGCCGCACACGCAATCGCCCGTCATTGGTGGATGTACTTTCGAAGGACGATTTTCTGAGCCCGCCAGTTTTCGAAGTGTGGCTGGCGATCACCCGTATTTAATGAATGCGATTCGGGATCAGGAGGGGATCTTCGTACACGTCATGGTTCAGGCGGTGGGTTTGGCGCGCAGGGGGCTGTGCCAATCTTGAGGGGCCACGTGGAGGTATGGGCCAGGTGTTTGAATCTCGGGACTCTCAGCTCTGATAGCTCATCCCGGGTTTTCCTGCCTATAAAAGGGGGAAAGGGGTCATGTTTGGTTATCCCCAAAGGGTATTTTCCCTTAGAGCTTCCACTATGCTCATTTCTCTGTTGTTGCAAGTGGGAGGATCAAGCTTTCCTCTCATGGGCTCCTTGCCGCCGGATAGCTGGGGCGACCGGGGAGCTGCCGAAGAATGGCTCATCCTTAGGGGATGAGTCCCGGAGATCATATGGAGAGCGCACAAGGGGGCGCAGAGATCATACGGAGAGCGCACATATGCGCTTCCGTGTGATCTTTGCGGCCCGTTACGGGGGGCGGGTAGGAATGCATCGACACCCCCGTAGCACGCACAGACTCTCCCTTTTCGCTGGCTTGGGTTCCCGTCCTTCTCTGAGGGGAATCCTTGCCACGGGAGGGAGAAGATGGGAGCAACCGGGGTCGGATGGTCCCGGTTCCCTCGCTGGATGGCGGCCTGCGATCCAGCACCCCCTCCTAGGGGAGCGGGCTGGGTCGTCCGGATCCTCAGAATCAGCATCCGCGGGCCATGCCTCCTTTTGGATCTTTTAATTCATCCGGGGCCCAGCGTCCAGGCGGATTGGCCGTTTCGTGGTTTGCATGATTTGTCGATCCGGACGTCGGAACATCGCAGTCGCCTAGGTCTGCTTTGGAGCAGTTGCCGAGTTTTGCATTTGCCTTTATTTTATGCATTTCAATGCTCTTGTAACGCCTGTGAGGCATTTGTAACTGATCTTGATCGGCAATAAAGAGAGTTTGGTTCTGTTTTTCAATCCTCATCTTTTCTGTGCCGAGCTTGCTATCATTATTGTTTGTGGGGTAAAGCGTTCCGCTCGTCCTTAGACGAGGGTCTCACGCGCCCGAACTAATCGAGGTTCGCGCGCGGCGGTTCAGAGATCGTTCGGGAAACATGCTCCTTGCTTAGGTCAGGAGTTTGATGTTTTCGTGTTTCACCTTTATCGGAGCTCGGAGTATCGTGAGTCGGCTTGGCCGAAGTTTGGGGATTTGTACCTTCTCCCATTATGGTTCGGGGAACCTGTTGCTCGAGTAGTCGAGTTTCGAAGGTATTTGCCTTGGCCTTGCCAAGGTTCGGAGATTTATCCACTCGGCCCTGCCGAGGTTCGGAGAACCGATCGGTTCGGAGGATGACTTGGCCCTGCCAAGGTTCGGGGGTCACTCGGCCCAGCCGAGGTTCGGAGAACACTTTACTTGGCCCTGCCAAGGTTCGGAGAACTGGTCAGCTCGGCCCTGCCGAGGTTCGGAGAACACTTTACTTGGCCCTGCCAAGGTTCGGAGAACTGGTCACTGAAGGGAGCGACTCAGCTGTTGCGGGCCACAGCGTTAGGTCACGTGGCGCTTGATAGGGGCACCAGAGCGGAACGGGCGGTACATTGTCACGCTTTTATTGGTGACGCGGCTCTTCCCGAGGGGACAAGTCGCCGGGCCGAATGTTGGACCTTTCCGAGGAAGGGGCGGTTTTAAGAGGCTTGGGGAAGCGTCGAATGTATTTATTGCTGGGGCGACAGATCGGAAAATGTTCTGCTTGGGGAACTCCGAACAATCTGCTCGCGCTCTCGATTTACTCGGGATAGGGCGCGACTCTTCGGATTCCTCATGCATTAGAATGGTGACACGTGGCGAGTTCTCATGGGTCGGCGGTTGCGGTGCGGCCGATCGGATACCTGCCTGGCGGGTATAAATATGACCGAGGGGATTGGTTTCGGCCATCCCTCGGTTTAAGTTCCGAAAAATGGCCTCTCCAGGCGATCATCAGTGAGTCGCGTTCCTCGCTTAGCAGCCTGCCGCGTTCGGAGGGGAGGCGCACCTCCGTCACTGTCGACGGGGAGGGCCTCGCGTCGGCCTTCGCGAATAATGAGCAGCTCGCGAGGGTTGCCGAGGAGTATTGGACGTGCAGGGAGGCGGAGGCCCTACGCCGGATAATGGACCGGCAAGAGGAGGAGATCGTGTCCTCGTCAGCAGGTGGCTGACCTGACGGGACGCCTGGAGGAGTTGCTGGCCTCTGGGGGCGACTGACTCCAGGGCTCTGCCCGTTCTTGTTTTTGTTTTTTTTCTATGTTTTTCCTCTCGTTGTAACCCTTTTTCTTTAATGAAAATGGATCCGTTTTTAGGAATCTTTTTCCTCTTTGAGAACGATTCCTTGATGCGCCTGACGGACTAGGGTGTCGGCCTGGCCCCATTGTCCTGCGCATTAAGGTAGATATTTTGAACGACGAGTTACAGGGGGGTCACCCAAGGTTTCACTGCCGGGGGGAATTTCTCAGCTCAGCTGGGGCCCTTGGCCGATTACGCGGGGCTCTACAGCCTCTTAGGGGAATTCTGCCAATGGTGGCTTCTTCGCACCGATGGTTTTTGTTTAGCGTTCGTTTTCAAACCGGGCGAAGTCCTTTGGGGAATTGTTCGGCCTGGCTTTAATCGGGGCCTGTATACTTCGGCTTTTTCTCCGAATGATTTTTACCTGGCCCTGCCAGGCTCGGATTCGTCGCTCGGCCCAACCGAGGTTCGGAGACTTTGTTTTACTTGGCCCTGCCAAGGTTCGGAGGCTCGGCCCAGCCGAGGTTCGGAGAATTTGTTTTACTTGGCCCTGCCAAGGTTCGGAGATTTGTGCTCGGCCCTGCCGAGGTTCGGAGTTTTACTTGGCCCTGCAAGGTTCGGAGATTGTTGCTCGGCCCTGCCGAGGTTGAAATATTTTACTTGGCCCTGCCAAGGTTCGGAGATTTGTTGCTCGGCCCTGCCGAGGTTCGGAGAAATATTTTACTTGGCCCTGCCAAGGTTCGGAGATTTGTTGCTCGGCCCTGCCGAGGTTCGGAGAAATATTTTACTTGGCCCTGCCAAGGTTCGGAGATTTGTTGCTCGGCCCTGCCGAGGTTCGGAGAAATATTTTACTTGGCCCTGCCAAGGTTCGGAGATTGTTGCTCGGCCCTGCCGAGGTTCGGAGTTTTACTTGGCCCTGCCAAGGTTCGGAGATTTGTTGCTCGGCCCTGCCGAGGTTCGGAGAAATATTTTACTTGGCCCTGCCAAGGTTCGGAGATTTGTTGCTCGGCCCTGCCGAGGTTCGGAGTTTAGGCCCTGCCGAGGTTCGGAGAAATATTTTACTTGGCCCTGCCAAGGTTCGGAGATTTGTTGCTCGGCCCTGCCGAGGTTCGGAGAAATATTTTACTTGGCCCTGCCAAGGTTCGGAGATTTTGCTCGGCCCTGCCGAGGTTCGGAGAAATATTTTACTTGGCCCTGCCAAGGTTCGGAGATTTGTTGCTCGGCCCTGCCGAGGTTCGGAGAAATATTTTACTTGGCCCTGCCAAGGTTCGGAGATTGTTGCTCGGCCCTGCCGAGGTTCGGAGAAATATTTTACTTGGCCCTGCCAAGGTTCGGAGATTTGTTGCTCGGCCCTGCCGAGGTTCGGAGAAATATTTTACTTGGCCCTGCCAAGGTTCGGAGATTGTTGCTCGGCCCTGCCGAGGTTCGGAGAAATATTTTACTTGGCCCTGCCAAGGTTCGGAGATTTGTTGCTCGGCCCTGCCGAGGTTCGGAGAATATTTTACTTGGCCCTGCCAAGGTTCGGAGATTCCTGTTCAACAGACAGCTCGGTTGTGCCGAGGATTGGTAAGCAGTATCTGTTTCTTTTGCAATTTATAGCAATATAGGTGCATAATGATTCACGCAACAGGTTTGAGGAAACAGATAAGCAGGAATGTGTAGTGAGGCATGCGAAAATGAATTCAGAGAGGACATACCCTATTGATAATATTTACGAAGGTTGTCCGCGTTCCAAGTCCGGGGAACGGACTTCCCATCCAGATCCTGCAGCTTGTAGGTTCCCGGTCCAATAATCTCGCGACCTGTACGGGCCCTCCCAGTTTGGCGCCAGCTTTCCTTGCTCCAGCGGTTTGGATACAGAAGCCTTTCGGAGGACAAGGTCGCCGGGTAGGAAGGTCTTCCCCTTAACTCTGGAGGCATGGTACCGAGCCACCCTTTGTTGATAGGCAGCCGTCCTGATTCGGGCCTTTCTCTGATTTCCTCTATCAGGTCGAGGTTGGTGCGGAGTTGCTCGTGCTGGCTTCCTCCGAGTAGCTCTCCACCCGCAATGATGGGAGGCCTATTTCCACAGGGATGACGGCCTCTGTGCCGAAAGCCATTCGGAATGGAGTCTCGCCGGTCGGGATTCTCGGGGTTGTGCGGTAGGCCCATAAGACATGATGTAGCTCATCCGCCCACCTGCCTTGGGCTCTGGAGAGGCGAGCTTTGATTCCCTGGAGGAGGGTTCTGTTGGTTACTTCGGCCGCTCCGTTGGCTTGTGGGTGCCCGACCGAAGTAAGGTGGTGACGGATTCCATGTTCCTCGCAGAACTGGCGGAACTTGGAGTTGTCGAACTGCTTGCCGTTATCGGTGATTATAGTGTGGGGGAGGCCGAACCGGCAGATGATGGACCTCCACACAAAGTCTCTGGCCCGTGCCTCGGTAATTTGTGCGACCGCTTCCGCTTCGACCCATTTGGTGAAGTAGTCAATGGCGACAAATAAGAATTTCCGCTGTCCTGTGCAAGCGGGAATGGGCCGAGGATGTCCATCCCCCATTTGGCAAAGGGCCAAGCGGAGGATATAGAAACTAGCTCGGCGGAAGGGAGCCTTTGGATGCTTCGAATGTCTTTGGCAGGGTCACAGGCTCGGACTAGATCGTCCGCGTCTTTCTGCATGGTCGGCCAGTAATAGCCTTGTCGCAGCACCTTGTGGCAGAGGGACCGGCTTCCCAGATGGTTGCCGCAAATCCCTTCATGTACCTCGCGCAGAGCGTAGTCCGCCTCTGATGGGCGAAGGCATCTAAGCAGCGGCATGGAAAAGACCGCTTGTAAAGTTGGTTGTCAATCAACACATAGTGGGTGGCCTGCAGCTTCAGCTTCCTAGCCTCTCTTCGGTCGGGCGGAAGCGACCCTTCTTTGAGATATTTGAGGATAGGGTCGAACCAGGATGGTTCGGCCTCAACTTGCATCACCCGGTCGGCTTCCGTGATGCTCGGCTTTTCCAGAGTCTCCAGGTGGAATTTTTGCTCGGCATCCATTGTCTCCGTGGTTGCCAGTCGGGAGAGTAGGTCGGCACGGGCGTTCTCAGATCTGGGGATCTGAATAATTTCAAATTCAGAAAAATGAGGAAGCAAGTTACGCACCTCCTGGAGATATCGAATCATGTTCGGCTCCCGAGCTTCAAACTCTCCCCGAACATGGCCGGCTACCAGCTGAGAGTCGGTGAAGGCGTTGAGCTTTCCACCTTCAGATTGCGGGCGATCCGGAGACCGGCTAACAGGGCTTCGTACTCGGCTTCGTTGTTGGAAGCCGGGAAGGAGAATCGGACGCCATACTCGAAAGTCATCCCCTCAGGACTAGTGAGAACTAGACCCGCACCGGAGTGATGGGCATTGGACGACCCGTCGACGTGGAGGAGCCACCGGGCTCTGGACTTTGGCTCTTCAGGGGAGTCTGGGGCAGAACCGTCCTCTGGGATGGTACACTCGAGGAGGAAGTCGGCCAGTACTTGGGCTTTGATGGCTGGGCGAGGCTGAAATGTATGTCGTGCTCGCTTAGCTCGACGGCCCATTTGGTCATTCTCCCCGATGTTTTCGGACGGTGGACCACCGCCTTGATGGGTTGGTCAGTCAGGACCGTCACGGAATGTGCTTGGAAATACGGTCGCAGCTTTCGGACTGAGGTGATTAAGGCCAGCACCATCTTTTCAATCCTGCTGTACCTCGTCTCCGCATCGCGGAGCAGCCTGCTCACATAGTAGATCGGCTTCTGGACTTTGCCTTCTTCCTTGACCAGCACCGAACAAACCGCATTCTCCGAAACAGCCAGGTATAGAAATAAGGTTTCTCCCGGGGTCGGACTGCTGAGGAGTGGGGGCGAGCCGAGGTACTTCTTGAGATCTTGGAATGACTTCTGGCACTCGGGAGTCCACTGGAAGTTTTTGGCCGATCGGAGAGTTTTGAAGAAGGGGAGGCATCTCTCGGCCGACCGCGCCACAAAGCGGTTAAGGGCCGCTATCCTCCCGGTTAGGCGCTGGACCTCTTTCACAGATGCAGGGGCGCCATTTGTTGGAGAGCTTGAATCTTCTGGGGGTTAGCTTCGATACCTCGCTGGGAGACCATGAAGCCGAGGAACTTTCCCGAGTTGACGCCGAAGGCGCACTTGGTCGGTTGAGCTTCATCCCATACTTGCGCAACGTTGCAAAGCTCTCGCGAGGTCCTCAACATGTCGTGGCGCTTCCTTGCTTTTGACCAGCATGTCGTCCACGTACACCTCCATGTTCCGATTTGCTCTTTGAACACCTTGTTGACCAGCCGCTGGTAGGTCGCCCCTGCATTTTTAAGACCAAAAGGCATAACACGGTAACAATAGGTACCTCGGTCGGTTATGAAGGCGGTCTTTTCTTCATCTTCGGGGGCCATCCGGATCTGATTGTAGCCGGAATAGGCGTCCATGAATGACAGCATCTGGTGGCCTGAGGTGGCGTCCACGAGCTGATCGATCCGAGGGAGGGGGAAGCTGTCCTTCGGGCAGGCTTTGTTGAGGTCGGTGAAGTCGATGCAGATCCTCCATTTGCCGTTCGACTTTTTCACCATGACGACATTTGACAGCCAGTTTGGGTAATTTACCTCTCGGACGAAATTGACCTTTATGAGTTTGTCGACCTCTTCTTCAATGGCTTTTTGCCGTTCTGGGGCGAAGCTTCTCTTCTTCTGCTTAACAGGCCTGTGCATCTCGTCCACATTGAGATGGTGGACGAGGACCTCGGGGTTGATTCCTGGCATGTCGGAGGCGGTCCAGGCGAAGATGTCCGCATTGCTCTGGAGGAACCTGATCAATCTGTGCCGAGATTCTCCTTTGAGTAGCGACCCGATCCTTGCGGTTCGGTCGGGCTGAGCTTCGTCCAATGGTACTTCCTCCAATTCCTCTGTCGGTTCTCCCCGTTGTTCGGCGAAGTCTTCGCGAGCGTCTAGCCCGTCAACTTCGGGCATCCTAGACTGAAGGCTCGTAACGAAACATTGCCGAGCCATGGCCTGACTTCCCCGAACCACTCCAATTCCTCGCTCGGTGGGGAACTTCATAGACAGATGTGGGATAGAGACAACCGCCTTGAGGGACATCAAACCAGGCCTGCCGAATATGGCGTTGTATGGGGATCTGAGGTCGGTCACTAGGAAATCGGTCTGTACAATGGTCACGAGGGGCCAGGTTCCCGCGCGGACCGTCAGGGTGACGATTCCTTCCGGGATGATGACGTCGCCGGTGAATCCCATCAGGGTGGAATCCACGGCTCGAAGGTTTTCCATGAGCAATTTCATCCTGGCAAACACACCGAGGTACAAAACGTTTACCGAGCTTCCACTATCAATGAGGATTCGGCTTACATCATAGTCGTTCAAATTAAGGGATACAACTAGTGCATCATCATGAGGGAGTTGTATTCCCAGAAGATCATCGTCCGAGAAGGAAAGTTCGCCTGTCCTTGCCCTTTTTGGCACTGATTCCTCACCGCCGCCCCTGGGGCTCGATCCGCCGGCCTCTTCAATCATATTGATGCGGCCAATTACGGGCGGATTTGGTGGAGGAGGAGGCTGTGGGGCTCAGGCTGGCGGTTACCTCCTTGTGGTGGCTCGGGTGCTCTCCTGAACTGGTCCAGCCGTCCCCGCCGGATCAGTCTCTCGATCTCATTCTTCAGCTGCCAGCACTCCTCAGTGTCGTGGCCGTGCTCCCTATGGTAGTGGCAATATTTTGCGGGATCTCTCCGGGTTGGGTTCCCTCGGAGAGGTACTGGTCGGGGAAGCTGGCGCTCTATCTCCATGAGGATTTGCGCTCGAGGCACGGTTAACGGAGTGTAGCGATCGAATCGCCTGGGGGGACTCCGGGAGCGGTTCCTTGGTGGCAGCGGAGGGACTCTTTGGCGGCGAGGCGGACTTGGTCGACGGATGGGATGGTGTCTGTCGAGGAGTTTAGGCTCCTTCTTCTTTGCTTGCTCAGCGCGGGCAACTCTCCGCGACTCCTCGACCCTAGCGTACTTGTCCACAAGGGCCATCATATCAGAGAGACATGGGGGGTAACTGACCTCCATAGCCAGATAGAAGTCGCTCTCCTTCGAGACACCCCCCGCCAGGGCAGACATAGCCACCTCATGATTAAGGTGGTCTACCTCCAACATGGCCTTGTTAAAACGGCCAAGGTAGTTCCTCAAGGACTCCCCCTCTCTCTGCTTGACTTCGGAGAGGGAGTCAGATCTCCATCGGTGGCGGCGGCTGCTGACGAACTGGCCAATGAAAAGGCGGCTCAGTTCGTCGAATGAATCGATGGAACCTGGCTTCAAGGCGTTGAACCAGGTTCGGGCGGATCCTCTGAGGGTGGATGGAAAGGCACGCAGAGGACCGCATCGGATGCTCCGTGGAACATCATTATCGACCGGAAGCTACTGAGATGGTCGTCCGGGTCAGTGGAGCCGTGATAGGGCTCGATGGCTGGCAGTTTGACGTGGGAGGGAATCACTTCCTCCATGATCCCCTTAGAGAAAGGGATACCCTGCTCCGCCTTGGGCTGGGACAGATGGGTCTGCTTGGCGGCGTCCAGCTCCTGGCGCATCTCCTGGATCTGACGGCGGATCTCCTCCTCACCGGCGAGAGGAGGAGCTGGGCGTGAGAATCGCAAGGATGGCGTGGAATCATGGTGAGATGTCGCCGGGGAGAGGGAGCGGGCTCGCCGAGATCTGAGAGGATCTTTATCATGACCGGCTCGTGGGACTGGCTTGTCCCCCCTGGGCGATACGGGGGATCCGCGGACCCATGGGAATCAGAGGAGGAGGCCGTCGGTGAAGAAGGAATCGCCGCCTCCTTCTGAGGATGCGAAGCAGGAGGAGCTGCAAGGCGCTCCTAGACCAGGTGGGTAAGAGCCTGGACTTGCTGGACCAGCATAGCAAACTGGTCCTGGGTCACTGGAATGGCAGGCGGTGACGAAGTCTCGACAGGTGGAGGCTGCGCCGTGGCGCCAGTCGGATCAGGCCTTTGGGAGGCGACCTGATCTTGGGCATCAGAGGTTGCTCTCCTCCGGTTGGCCATTAGAGAGGTTCTTCTCCGGATTGAGATCCTTGTCTCCTTTCTTCAAGTTTCAATGGGACTTGAGACCCTTCCTCTAGCGCCAATCTGTTGCCGCCGGGATCCGTCCTCCGACTCGGGCGCGGTCGGTCTCCAGGAAGAGGGGGGCGGACCTGCAAAAAGAAGCCCACACGCGGGGGGACGCTGGGGGTGGTCCTCCGCGGAAGGCCCTCCGACGCTCAAGTCAGTGGAGAAGAAAGCGGCGATCAACCAGATAGTGGGGAGGTGGATCTCACCGGGAGACCTCTCCGGGGCGGCCAATCGGAGGCTCCAGAGGGCAGGAGCACCGACGAGCTGCTGGAGAGGGAGAGAGTGCGTCAGGAGTCGCGTACCTGAAAGAATCTGTGAGTCTGATATTTATAGACAGTCACTGGGGTCTTGAGCACCTTCTGGAAGGTTCGGAGGTTGTTACGATACGGAGACGGACAGAATCAGGCCGTTGTGGGGCCGTTAGAATCCGTATCCTGTTTGTTCAGAGATCGACGGCTGGGAGAGCCCCTTGATGTCTCGAGATCTGGTTGAGTAGGCCTGGGGCGGTTACGATAGGCTTTAGGCCACGTCCCGACATGATTCGTTGTTTAGGACGCCATTCTGGTAGGATCGGGCTCTCCCGCGTCAGGTTCCGCGAAGGCAAGTGTTAGGTTGCGGATCGCAAATGAAGCCGAGCTACGGAGGCTCGGAAGGAGCCGAGCTATGGAAGCTCGGAAGGAGCCGAGCTATGAAGCCCGGAGGGGCCGAGCTATGGAAGCCCGGAAGGACCGAGCTATGGAAGCCCGGAGGGGTCGAGCCATGGAAGCCCGGAGGGGCCGAGCTATGGAAGCCCGGGAGGGCCGAGCTATAGAAGCCCGGAAGGGCCGAGCTATGGGAGCCCGGAAGGGTCGAAGGGAGGAGGTTAGCCTTAACCGCCTCGCATGGATATTAATGTAATAATGATTTTATCCTTTATATATATATATATATATATATAGCTTCACCTCCGGAATTGCTTCATCTAGTCTTTTGCAAAACCCTCTCTTATTAATTTATTCTTGCATAAATACGTACAGAGAAGCAAATGTAGATCTATAACACAGGATGCCTAAAACGAACAAACATGGATGGCAATCGGGACCAAAATTTAGTCCTCGAGTAAAGACCTCGCTATTCCAGTGATATTCTCCTCGGTGAACCCAAACTTCTTGAAAGCGTCCAAGTAGGCCCCACTAGCTCCAAAATCCGTCACCCCATGCACCACGCCACCATCTCCTACGTACTCTCTCCACCCCATCGGCGACCCAGCCTCAACGCTGACTCTTTTCGACACCTTCGGAGGCAACACCGACTCCTTGTACTCCCGGGGCTGGCCATCAAAAAGCCTCCAGCACACAAGCGACACCACCCTCACCCGCCTCCCTTCCCTCCTCAGCGTCTCGGCACTGCCCTCACAAAGACACAACTCCGAACCAGTACCAATCAGTACAATCTCTGGCAACTCATCACCCGAATTGTCGCTGATAATGTAGCCGCCTTTCTCCACCCTTGAAGTCGATGTGCCTTCCAAGTTAGCAGCTACCTTTTGCCTTGACAATGCTATAACGCTAGGCACATCCCGGTTCGAAATCGCCACCTTGTAGGCTCCAGCAGTCTCATTCCCGTCCGCAGGCCGGAAGACCAAGAGCCGTGGAATGGCTCGGAGACCCGCCAGTTGCTCTACTGGTTGATGGGTAGGGCCGTCCTCGCCAAGCCCGATCGAGTCATGGGTCAGGACGTACAGAACTCCAGCATGGCTTAACGCTGATAGCCTCATCGAATTCTTCATATAGTCGGAAAATGAAAGGAATGTTGCCGCAAAGGGGATCAGCCCGCTTCCATGCAATGCGATGCCATTTGAGATCCCGGCCATTGCGTGCTCACGAACTCCATAGCGAATGTTACGGCCATGTGGGGTCTCGGGCAACTGGAAATCATCGTAGCCTTTTAGATAAACTTTGTTTGAGCTTGCGAGGTCAGCGCTCCCTCCTATCAGTCCTGGAAGGGCCTTGACAAGTTCATTCAGGCATTTCTCGGAGTATCCTCGAGTGGCATCCACAGGGTCAGAAGTGGACCAATTCTGTTCAAAATAAAAGAGTAACTATATATTAGAGTCTAGTCCCTTTTGCAATCTGTTGTCTAGATCTGCTGAAATATTAACATCAAAATGGACCAAGAAGGTTGGGTACCGGCAAGGACTCTTCCCATCCAGGAGACAAACCACCATGAAGGAGGATATTGAATTCCTCTGCTTCTTGAGGGTACATAGCTTGGAAGTGTATTAGAGCAGACTTCCATTTTTTCTCTAAGCTTTCACCATATTCTGCTTGCTTCTGCATCTCTCTGCCAAAAAAATGAGATGTTCTTACTTGGAGGACTGCTGGAGAAAGCCAGAAACTAAAGTGCCATCAAATCAGAATCCGATGAGTAGTGGAAATTAGAACACTTATGTAATATCTTGGAAACCATGGGAAAGTAAAGTATCACAGAAACAACTTATGGAATATTAGCATGAGAATGATAGCTGGATGCATTAGACAACTCAAGAGTAATCTATATGCTATGTGTACCTGTAAACCATAGGAATGACATGAAACGATTCACGATCATCCCATTTAACTTTTTCTCTCATTCGCTTCACATCAACCTCTTCAAAGGTGCCATGGTGTGCTTTGTAGGTGCCCTCCTTTCCAGACAACCTCCCAATCAATGTTTTTACCTGAAAGCACTCAAAATTTCTCACTTCTTCCGGAGACTAGAGGAAAATAAATGACTTCTTCGTTAAACAGGCTGTTGTTTGCCTCAGAACTGAGAAACACAAGCAGGAGGGAGAGATGATCTTGCCTTGATAAAAGTTGGCCTCCGTGTCTCATTATGAGCAGCTCGTATAGCCTCTCTGAATGATCCCATATCTTCGTGCATATTTTCCACTGTGATTGTATGCCATCCGAGAGCTTCAAATCGAGCAGAAATATTCTCAGAGAAACAAAGTTTTGTATCCCCATCAATTGTGTTATGGTTGTCATCGTAGATCAATGTGAGCTTGTGAAGCTTCCAATGTCCAGCAAGAGAAGCAGCTTCATGTGATATTCCTTCCATTGCACATCCATCACCCATGATGCAGTATCTAGATTGAGATTGCCAAATACCAAGATGGTTTAGTTCTTTGATGTCATAACTTAGGATTCACTCCAAGAAAACCATATATATTGGGAGTAGAAATTAAAAATGTTTCAGTGGGCTTACGTGCGGTGGTCAACAAGGATGGCATCGGGTTTATTGAAACGTGCAGCTAGGTGAGCTTCAGCTAGAGCAAGGCCTACAGCATTTGCGACGCCTTGACCAAGAGGTCCTATTGCAAATTTGAACGTTAAATTGTTCTGATCTTCAACTAAGTGAACATTATAATATTAACTTCTTTTTTATTTCTTTTTCTCCTGATAATCTAATGTTAACTTCATTTTGTGTATAACAACATAAACAAATGGAGATAAAGTAACCATACCCGTTGTGACTTCAACTCCAGCAGTCAGAACGTTTTCTGGGTGGCCAGGGGTGCGACTTCCCAACTTACAAAGCTGCTTTAAGTCTTCTAGCTGCAGAAGCGAATGCAGTCTACTAATATTTTGTTTGTTTGAAGTGCAAACCATTTTCTGAGCAATATTTTCACCTACCAGCAATTTGGAGGTCATGCTGCCTAACTTCCATATCACATGTATTCAAAATAGAGCTTCAATCCTACTTGTGGGATTTAAGCTCTAATCACATGAATAGGGAGAAAAATAAAAATCACAAGCCATTCAGACAATTTTTTGTAATGACCTCAACTTCTAAAATGCTTTAAAATCCAAAGTTAAATGCTGCGATGCTTTATTCCTAATGTATATCTGCTCGAAAGTGCCAGCTTAGCCTGCTGTCAAAGTCTATTGGTGGTAACTTAGCTCGAAAGATAAATGGTTGAATACTATATAAAAAATGATAAATGGTTGAATACTATATAAAAATGATTATAGTCATAAGAGAATCTTAGTTGCAACATAAACAAATCAATGGTGCAATTACATCATGCAAGCAAACAGCAAACAGAACATAACAACATTCTCCTGATTCCATAAATTTACCTAGCAACAGCTGTATTATATGATTCAGTTCTTAGAAGCATCAGTACCACAGCAATAAAAAATAAAGAAAATGATAGTAAGATCCACATCACCTGAACTGACTCAAACCCGGCAAGATGTAAGCACACGTATTGAAGCAGGCATCCGTGCCCAGCGCTAAGCACAAACCTGTCCCTATTGAACCACTTGGGATTCTTGGGGTTGTAGCGCATGACATGGCGGTAGAGGAGGTAACCGACCTCGGCCATTCCAAGGGCCATCCCTGGGTGCCCAGCCTTTGCGTGCTGGACGGCGTCGACGATGAGCATGCGAACGTTATCGAGAGCCCTTCGGTCGATGGTGGTTTGGAACAAGTCTTCATCTTGCAGCGTCTCTTTGGGCAGAGGACCATTTAATCTTTTGAACTCATTTTCCCATGAAAGCCTGCAGTCGTTGGTGAGGTGGAGTTGGGCTCTGGTTACGTATGCGGGAGGCTTAGTTGAGAGATGTTTGGTATTTGGTTTGGGGGGAAGGAAGGGCTGTGGGGGGTGGAAGAGAAGGAACAGAAAGCCATGGGAATTGGGAAGAAAGAAGGGTAATTAGAAGGAAGCAAGGCAAGGGATCCAGTTTTAAGTGCTGCTGCAACGGTTTTGACACGTGGTAAGAAGCTATATGAAACGTGGCGGTCGATGAGAGAGATCCATGGGAGCCCCCTTTGAATGGAAGCACTTCGGTTTCCCATTAGAGCGGCAGTGGCTTGGAAAGTTACTCGGTTAGTCCATGGTTTCGTAGTCGGGGACTCGGGATAATAATTGTTTTATTTATTTTATTTTATTTTTGTTATATGCGGGCGATCATACTAATTTAGGATGAATCAAATCCGATATATCAGAGTACAAGATTTGTGAAAGAATAACATGGATCTCTTGGCTCCAACTCCAAAAGCTAGAGTGGTTGGCCATTCTGGAAGCAATCCAGTCTGCCGCAGCATTGGCTTCCTTGAAAATATACCGAATCTGAATGCAGTGAACGCCCTGCAGAAGAGAATGAATATCATAAATCAAAGGGTTGGTAGGCATCTGATTGCAGTGATCCTTGTGCAGCCAGCGAATCACTGTAATAGCATCCCCTTCAATAATTAGACAACTAATGCCAAGACTACAAATGGCAGTAGAAATACTAGTCCAAGTGGCATACAGCTCCGCTAAAGGCACTGAGGAGTCGATATGGCTGAAACCCTCAGTAGCCAGCATCGCACCATCGGACCCTCTAATCACAAAACCAGACCGAGCAACTCTACCATGAATACTCCATCAAAGTTAATTTTGATAGACCCTGGAGGTGGGGGCTCCCAAGAAATGTAGACCGTACGTTGGTGCACTGCCAAGACAGCATGGAAACCCTAGGGGCCAGGGCTATCAGTATCAAGAACAGTCTGGCAGGAAGTGTACTCAGCTGATAAAGAGAAGGCTGTCCTGACAACCCTATGTGAAGGGATAGACTCATCAGTAACACAAGCCGGTTCCGGGATAACCAGACTTGATAAGCAATATAAGCCCTCGTCATAGCCTTCTGAGGGATACCCGTCCCCAAATCTCGTTTGATCAAGCCAAGGAAGGAGAAAGAATAAGAAGTAGCACCAACGTTCCAAGGTCGGTCGCCAGCAATCCGCCAGATCTGTCTAGCTCTAGAACATGTGAAAATAGCGTGGTCAACCTTCTCCTCGTCAGTACCACATAGCGGGCACGTAGGTGGGATGCTCAAGCCTTGTCCAGAGAGCACAGAACAAGTAGGAAGACAATTCCATGCAATCTTTCAAACAAAAAGATGGACCCGAAGATGAATGGGGAGGTGCCAGATCCAAGCCACATCCAAGGGCTACTGTGGTTGTAGTCTATAAACCCTGAGGAGGTCCCTGATAGGTGCATGGGATAAACAGGATCGCCGCCAAACCCTAATGTCGGGGATATTATTCGGGACAAGAGAAATAGTAAGAATGCGACGATGAAGATCATCCCCAAAGAGTCTGGACAGCAGAGGGGAGTCCCAGGAAGAATGATTATGAGCAATAATATCGCTAACACGTAACCCCGTAGGAATGACAGTGCTGACAAAGATAGGCTATCGGGACAAGGAAAGATCAGTGATCCAGGTATCCCGAACAATATCCATTGAGACTCCATCACCAATCATCCATGATATGCTGTTCAGGATAGCCGGAGTATGTCAGCAAACCTTTTCCAGAAGAAAGAATGCTCCCAAGAAGGCAGAGGGTCAGCAGAAGAAAACCAGTCACCATATTTGGCATGCATGAATGAACTCCACATACAGTGTGGATCAAGCAGGAATCGAGTGGCATGCCTAGCAATCAACGCCTCCCTCCTAACAATAAGAGACTGGATCCCAAGCCTTCCCTCAGCAATCGGCAAGCAAACAGTTTCCCAAGCTAAAAGATGAACGCCATGACCATCCTGCCTCGAAGCCCAGAGAAAGTCCCGAAAGTATCTCTAAATCCTTCTCAAACAAATCAAAGGGACAACAACATTAGATAACAGATAGAGTAGAAGAGAGAAGAGCACCGATCGTAAGAGAGTAATCCTCGCCATCATAGAGAGCCTAGTGACCTACCACCCATCCAACCGATTGCATACCCGCCTCTTCAGTTCGCAAAAGTCTGAAATCCTTGGCCTGTTCCCAATTATGGGTATCCCCAGATAGGATAGCCAATCAGCCTACACCGAGATGCCCATGATCTGCAAAATAGGCCCCCTCAAGATTGTAGCCACTCTCGAGCTAAAACAAATAGAGGATTTACTCATATTAACTTTCTGACCCGAGGCCAGGCAGTAAGACTGAAGGATGGTGGCAAAAGTGGTAGCATTACTGATAGTAGCCCTTTCCAGGAGAATGCAGTCATCAGCAAACAGCAGGTGGGACAACGAGGGTCCCTGAGGACCCGCCCTGTAGGGATCAAGAGAAGAGCCTTGCTGAGCCTGATGAAGAGTTCAAGATAGAGCATCAGCCAAGAGAACAAAAAAAAAATGGGGAAAGAGGGCAGTCCTGTCTCAACCCGACCTCAGAGTGGAAGTAATCAGTCTGGGCTCCATTGATAAGGATAGAGAAGGACGGTCGATGAATGCAGGCCATGATCCAGTCAATAAATAGCTCGTGGAATCTGATCTCCTAAAGAGAATGGTTCAAAAACTCCCAGCACACTCTGTCATAAGCTCTCTCCATGTCCAGCTTAACAGTCATGAGGCACTGACCACCAGCTGCTTTCTTCAAATCATGCATAAATTCTTGAGCTGACAGAGCATTATCAGTGATACTGCACCCTCTGAGAAAAGCCCCCTGCTCTGAAGAAATGAGACGAGGAATAACCATATGCATCTGAGCAACCAATAGTCGGGCATAGACCTTATATAAGGAGGTACAGAGACTGATAGGCCGGTAGTGCTGAGGAGAGAGAGCATTCGGCCGTTTAGGCACCAGGATGATGAAAGTATGATTCCAATCAGAGAGAATCACTTTTATCTGAAAGATGAGCTGGATCGCCTTCACAACATCCCAGCCCAGAATACCCCAATAGTGAGTAAAGAAGAAAGGAGAAAATCTATCAGGCCTAGGGGCCTTATCAGCACCTAGATCCCACAAAGCCATCCGAATATCCTCAGTAAAAATTGACCGGATAAGAAGATCATTTTCTGCATCAGTAACTATGTTGGGGGACAAAACGTGGTAGACAGGGAGATCATCACCAGTGTGCTTAGTTCATCTAGTCATAAAGAAATAAAATAACTGATCCCTGATCACCTGGACCCGGGATCTTTGTCTCCAAAAGGTCTCCTGCTGCATTAGAAGGGAGTGGTGGAGCGCCAAACACGAAAGATCACAATCAAATAAAAGACCCTCCTGGTCCTCTTTAGTCTGGAGAGTGCTAATGATAGATTCAACCTGTTTCACTTGCCTCACAATGTCCCCCACCTCTTCTCTATTCTATCTGAAAAGATGACGTTTGACCAGAACCAGGCATCTGGATAACATATAAATGATATTCCCTCTGATAGGAAGTCTCCAAACCTGAGAGATGATGGTCCGAGAGAAGAATAGGATGCCCAAAACTTCTCAAATCTGAACTGCCTACTTCGTTGAATAGTAACATCAGTAGAAATAAGAATAGGACAGTGATCTGAGGCAATTCTAGACAAGTGAGTGACAGTAACGGTAGGGTAAAGCTGAAGCCAACTAGAAGTAGCCAAGGCCCTGTCCAATCTCTCCCAGACTCTGACCGAACCCTGCCGATTATTACACCAAGTGAATTGAGACCCATGGAACCCCAAATCCAAAAGGCCAGCAGAAGATATAAAATGCTTGAATTCATCATGGCCTGCAGAACCAATAGCTTGCCTTCCCTCTTTCTTCTCAGAGGCCTCTACGATACAGTTGAAGTCACCAGCAAAAATGAGGGAAATTCCTGGCCAAGAAGAGACTGAAGCTCATCCCAAAGAACTCGACGATCTTGATAGTCTGTATTGGCATAAACACCTGATAAAAGCCAAGGAGTAGAGCTACCCTTGGATATAACCATACCAACTTGCTGGCCACAATGGTGAAAAACATCTACTCTAATAGTCGTTCCTTCACAATACTAAAATACCCCCGAAGAGACCGACCGACTCAACAACATAAGACTCCCAGGATCTGGACATCAGTCTGCAAAATTGAGCTAGACTAGCCCCAGTAGCCGAGACTCCAACATAATACAAATGTCAAAACTATGAAGCTGCAAAAGCCTCCCAAATGAGGAGCGAAATGATGGTTTCAGTGCTCCTCTCCCATTCCAGATAAGAATCTTCATTCTGAGGCTTGATTGGGGGAAACCCCGATCTTTACCCCTGACATCTCCTCATCACGTACCCCAGGACCGTTAGCACTGTGGTCAACAATCAGAGTTGAGTTCATAGCCTCAACAGAATCAGTCGGCTGGATGGCCTGCTTCAACAGCAGCACAACAGACTCATGGGTGCAATACACCCCCAGAATCGGCTGAGCAGGATCAGATCCGGTCCCCAAGTTGCCCCCGACCTTGTAGTGGGACTTCTTGATCCCCAGCCCAGACAGAATAGCCGACCCCCGGGAAAGATCCTAGGAGGCTGGAAAGGTAAAGGATGCCTGCCCACAACCTTTGATAGTGAGAGGGGCCTTCCCTTTTGCTTTAGTTGATTTGGAAGGCACTCTTCGTGTCGTTGGCTCCATAGGGTGGGCCCGCTTAGATGGATCCGAGTTGGATTCCTTACGGAATTTTGGGCACCCTAGCCCCTTCCCAAAGCTCAAGTCATTAAATGGATTGGCCCCACTGCTTTCAGACAGAGGGCCAGCAGGCTTCAGACTAATAACAATGTCAACCGACACGCAATCTTTCGCCCGGCACACTGAAAGGGAAAGAGCCGAAGACTCAGATGACATCCCAGGTGAGGAGGAGGAGGTCAAACCCCAATGCTCAGTGCCCGGAGTGGTGAGAACCCCTGAAACAGCTAGGGACTGCCCAATCAATTGCCGAGCAAATTTCTTTGGGACTTGCCACCCATCCTTGGAAGCAGAGGGGAGAGCAAAAGCTGGCTGAGCCACCTCCCTCGACGATGGACTCTGATCCATAGATGGCCTATGACGACGGATCACAACATCCAAGGACCAAACTTGGGAGCAGACGAAGACAATGCCAAATCCCCCGACGAGTCGCAAATCCCAGCAAGATGAAGGGAGCCGCAACGAGAACAGAGTCCATCAATGTTCTTGTAAGAAAACTGCTGCCACAATGGCTCCCCAATCCCATGGACATGCGCCCCTGGCCAGAGGGGACTGGCCAAATCCACACGGATGCAAGCACGGGAAAAGCCCCCCCCCCCCGATTCCTCGCTTTGGTAGATTCGTCCGTGAACAGGAAATCCCCAACAACCGATAGAATTGTGATGCAGGACCGATTTGCATGCAAATAAATTTTATATGATTAATGAGTGTAGTTGATTAGTCTCCCAAAGTAACAGCCTAAGAGGGATTCAAGAAAACTTACAGTAACTCCGCAAATGAAATAGTTCCACAGAAAAGTAAAGAAGAAAGATCATCGAGGCTAAGAAGCCCCGGTAGGACTTGCTCTCCCACAATAAAGCTACTAGCAGATTAGAGAAAGTGTACCTGGTAGAATGAGGAGATCGAGATGTTGAAGGGGTCGCTCTGCCTGGCGGATGTGCCCTGGATGACCAAGCCCCGAGCCCATGGATTTGCAGTTAAGTATCTGCTGATCTGGATGACGATCACCTTGAATCCTGGATTTGTGGTTACTAAGAGACCTGGAAGAACACCATCCAAGGGTTAAAGAACAAGAGAGAAAAGTTAAATTAGAGGCAAAGAGGCAAGAAAGAAGTAGAGAAGGAGGGGTGGTCAAGAAGCTCTTGGACGTCCACTAGAGGAAAACAAGGGTGGTGGCCAGGATTTCTTTTGGAGATTGGGATGTTGGTACGCGCAGGAGAAGGGGATCAAAAGCACCAGATAACCAAATAACAAAACTCACAATAACTCAAAATTGGATTGATTGATTAATAATTCAAATATGCATAATTCATACAAGAGGGTCTTTTTTATAGAGCAAGAGACATAAGGCCCAAGTAAATATAGATATGAAAAGAAAAGGGGTGCCCATTTTCTTCCTAAAGTGTGGATTAGATTACATGAAAAAAAACTTTATGTCATACAAATCTGTTTCAAAAAAGGTAATTTATGGGCAATAAAGGACGTCCCTTTGCTGCTTCTTTGGGCTGAAATTCTTTCAAATAGGGTTGCATGATTTGGGGGATTGAGGCTTATCTTGTTGACCTGCTTGCTCTGCTAGGTGGCGTGTGGAATACTTGTGCTAGAGGGTGGCAGGTGTGTGGCTGGCATGTGACTTCTTATGTAGGTGTAGCGCCAACTTGAATTTAGCAGCTACCCTGTTTGACTGTGATGGCCTTGCTTTCTGCTCCAATACTGGTATCTCCTCTTATAAGCTAAATAAACTTAATAAAAATACCAAATGGACTAGACAGAAGTAAAATTGACCCAAGCTCATAATGAGCTGACTCAATATAACCCAAACCCTAATAATGAGTACCAAATCAAAAGATAGGACTCAAATGCTCAAACAAAAAATAAAATTGAACCCAAATTAAAATAAAATAAAATAAACCTAATTTTTAAACAAAAATAAAATTGAACCGAAATTAAAATAAAATAAAACAAACCTAGTTTTCAACTGAATCAAACCCTACAAACCTAATCAGATATCCATAGAGGATTAAGAATCCTTTGCTTGATCCTGGTGCCCGCACCAATTCTCCCGGGATGGGAGGAACTCGATCCCATCGAGTATGGGTCGCTCTGGCTCTGGTAGCTCTCTAGAAGGTCTGGGTCAAGACGTTGTAAGTCCTCTCGAGTAATCCATGAATCATCGAATTCGAGCGACCCTGCTATCGGACCAGGTAGCGTTGGTAACCGCAGTTCCGGGTCGTAATGGCTTGATCATCCAGGATACACTCGATCTGCTCTCCTCGCTCAGGTAAAATTGGTGGTGGACACTCTTTGATAGGTTCGCTCATAAAAGGAGGGTTAGGTCCAAAGTACTCACTAGGAATCACTATTGGTTCCCTATACTCTACTAGGTCTGCAATATTGAAGGTTGAGCTAATGCCCAAATCCGAGGGCAGATCTAGCACATAGGCATTGGGTCCTACCTTCTCTATTACTTTAAAGGGGCCAGCTTTGCGAGCATGAAGTTTCTTAACAGTCCCTGGCGGGAACCGTTCAAGCCTAAGCCTAACCTTAATAGATTCTCCTACACTGAACTCTTTGGCTCTTCTTCAGGAGTTAGCCAGTCATTTATAAGTTTCATTACTTAGATTTATTTTATGGCTAATGTCCTTATGTAAGTCTCTGATATATTGTGCAAATGCTTGTGCGGACTCTAAGACTCATGTGTGGAGGGATAAAGAAATTAAATCAAGTGGACGATTAGGCTTGTACCCATGGACTATCTCAAATGGACTCTTGCCCATAGACTTGTTCACTGAGATGTTGTAGGCGAATTCTGCATGAGGTAGCAATAGATCCAACATCCCTAGGTGTTCACCTTTAAGGCACCTAAGAAGGTTTCCTAGACTATGGTTCACCACTTCAGTTTGTCCATCGTTTGGGGGTGAAAGGCTGTAGAAAAATTAAGTTTGGTCCCTAATAGATGCCATAGCATTTTCTAAAAGTAGCCGGTGAACCTAACATCCCTATCAGAAACAATGGTCTTGGGTAGGCCATTGAGCTTGACCACACTGTCTAAAAAAAGTCAGGCTACCCTAGATGCATCAAAGGTTTGCGAACAAGGAATGAAGTGTGCCATCTTAGAGAACCTATCGACCAATACAAAGATGGAGTCATGCTTCTTCTGGATCTTAGGTAATCCTAGAATGAAGTTCATACCGAGGTTTTGCCAAGGATGATCAGGCACTGGCAAAGGAGTATATAGACCGGTGTTCTACTTCTGCTGTTTTACAATGGCACAAGTTTGACATCGGGCTACTATCAGGGCAACAAGCCTTTTTAATCCTGGCCAGTAAAATTGGTTCTCTATTGCTAGGATAGTCTTATCTCTTTCAAAATGACCAGTTAATCCCCTAGCATGCGTTTTCCAGACTAGGAACTCTCTAAGTGATGTCCTAGGGATACAAAGTCTATTGCCCCTAAAAAGGTAACCATCCTGGATGGTATAATCTCGACTGGTACTGGATGATCCTAGCCGAAGGGTCTTATGAATTTACCAAAGTTAGGGCAAGTCTCATACTCATCTTTTATACGGTTGAACCCTATAACTTCGGTGCTAATAGTACTCAACAATAAAGACTTACCGCTTAGGGCGTCTACTACCTTATTTTCTATCCCGGCATGGTGTTTCAAGCCAAAAGTGTATGCCTGAATGTATTCAACCTATTTTTCGTGGCTAGAATTGAGCTTCTTTTGGGAGTTCAGAAATCGAAGTGCCTTATGATCCGAAAATAAAATACACTTCTGCGGCAGTAAGTAATGTCTCCAATACTTAAGGGCCTGTACTACCGCATAGAATTCCTTATCATAGGTGGAATATCTAAGTTTAGCTTCATTCATTTTTTACTAAAGAAAGCTATCGGGTGATTTTCTTGGCTTAACACTCCACCTATGCCTACTCCCGATGCATCGCACACAACCTCAAATACCTTAGAAAAGTCTGGAAGTCTAAGTACGGGTGCATGAGTCATCCTATCCTTAAGCTCTAGGAAGGCCTTATTAGCTGACTTAGTCCACTCAAAATTATCCTTCCTAATACAATCAGTGATGGATGCAACGATAGTTCTAAATCCCCTAATGAATCTCCTGTAAAAGGTTGCTAGGCCATGGAAACTACGGACATCGTGGATAATCATGGGTACTGGTCACTCTACAATCAACCTAACTTTTTTAGGATCCGCTGAGACACCTTCTGAATGTTACTATAAAACCTAGAAAGATAACCCTATGCATCATGAAATCACACTTCTTAAGGTTTGCATAAAGGCTATTCTCTCTAAGGGTCTAACAGATTAATCTGAGATGGTTAAGATGGTCCTCTTTGGTCTTGCTATAAATTAATATATCGTCAAAATAAACCACTAAGAATTTTTTTGTGTACTCTTTTAGGACCTGGGTCATGATTCTCATGAATGTACTGGGTGCATTTGAAAGCCCAAAAGGCATCACGACCCATTCAAACAGACCATCTCTAGTTTTAAATGCAGTCTTCCACTCATCCTTTGGTCTAATTCTAACCTGATGGTAACCACTCTTAAGGTGTATCTTGGAAAAGATGGTGGCACCCGCGATCATGTCTAACATGTCATCTAATCTGGGGATAGAAAACCTATATTTTATAGTAATTTTGTTGATGGCCCTACTATCCACGCACATTCTCTAGGTGCCATCCTTCTTAGGGGTTAAGAGTGCAGGAACTGCACAAGGGCTTAAGCTCTCCCTAATGAATCCTTTTCTAAGTAATTCTTTCACTTGGTTCTATAATTCTTGATGCTTAGTGGGGTTTATCCTATAATGGGGAAGGTTTGGGAGGATGGATCCTAGGATCAGGTCAATGGCGTGTTGGATGTCTCTCAAGGGTGGTAACTGATTAGGCAACTCTTCAGGGAAGACATCCTTAAATTCCTCTAGGGTCTCAATTACTTCAGTGGGTTGTTCCTTTTGGATTGATTCATGGATCTTTTTAGTGGTCAAAATCCAAATAGAGTTACCCTCAGTGATATCCTTTTCTATTTTTTTAGCTTTAATTAGATTAACTCTTGGCTTGCTATCCTTAAGGCTACTAGATCCTTTCTTGATTGGGTCCCTAGGCGGAAGTGGATGTATTACATACTTGTTTCAATTGTGTTTAAAACAGCATATGTTGGATCGTCCAAATAGGTGGCATCGCGATCGTAAAGCCAAGGTCGACATAATATAATACTACTAACACCCATAGGAATTACATCGCACTTGATCTTTTCTTCATAATTTTACAATTGATTAGTATTTGGCATCTAGACTTAATTGAGATAGAGGTGGAATCTACCCACGAGATCTTATAGGGACTAGGATGAGGAACTGTAGTCAATCCTAATGATTTAACTGTATCGGCAGAAATGATATTGACACAATTCATGCTATCAACTATTATCTTGAGCACCGTATCCCCTATCTTAACAAAAGTCTGTAGTATGTTAGTCATACGCCAATCTTTCTGGTCCTTAGATTGAGTCTGGGTCAAGATACATCTAACCACTCCTAGTAGATCTTCAGAATCAAATGTTTCCTCCTCTCCATGTACTCATCTATCAAATGGGTATCAGCCTCATAGACCTCTCCCTTAGGCTCAACAAGGGGCTCGGATTCAGTCTTAGGTAACTCATCTATATGAAGGGATCTGACTGGGCACTGGCTGATCATATGTCCTAATTTATTGCATCTAAAGCATTTGATCTGAGGGTTGAGATTTATCTGGACCTCTACATATTTGCCCTTATTCTCTCTCTGGGGTATAGGGGCACTATTTTGGGGTCAACTCAACTCGATTCGGCTTGTACTGGATTGCTAGTGTTGGGTCAACTCGGATAAGTCTGGTGGGGGTCTGAGTACTGGGTAGGTTTGGGATGACTATGATAGGCCTGGCTAGATCCTAGATATGGGCTAGGGCTCTTGGTAGCCTCTGAACTATGATAGGGTGGCCCTATCTGAAAACGGGCTTCTTCTAGGATGCCTAACCTAGTTTCGACTTGATCGAACCTAGACCCTAATCTAGCCTCAGATTGCTTGATATCTTGGTTCATTCAGGCTAGTTGTTCAGTGATGATCCTTAAGTGATCCTCAATGTTTTTATTAGCCATGGGTTCAGCCTGTAATGGAGGTGGTTATGGGTGAGAAGATTCTCCTGATCTAGTGCACATGCAAGCACAATCAAGCACACAAGACTCAAACTGACTCATACTATGGTATGCCAGACCTAATCATCCAGAGTAAAGGATTTGGCTTAATGTAAGCCAATCTAATAGTAACTCTTCAATTGGCCAGTTGGGACAGGTGGGAGGAGGGGAGGCTCGTCCCACAAATTGCAGGTGCCTAATTAGAATAACCCCAACACTCCGCTTAAGTCATTTTATTGGCCTAGATGGCAACCAAAGAGGGGGGAGGGGTGAATTGGGTTCTTTTAAAAAACATTTACACTTAAAATCAATTTCTCAAGATAAATGTGTACAAGTGAAGTGATGTAATAAATGCTGAACATAATATAAAAGAGAGAGAGAGAAAGAAAAAGATAAGTATGACAAACACAAAAGGTTTATAGTGGTTTGGTGTTAGCTACACCTATATCTACTCCCAAGCAACTTTTGGGTCCATACTATAATCACCCTGATTACAGCTGAGTTGTTTTGCAAGATCACAACTCGAACTTATTATTTTACACCGGGGTTACAACGAACCCAGCTAGAGTTTACAGGTTCACCAGCACAAAACCTAACTCAAGCTAATCTTAGCTTGCCCGAGGTTAACTACCTCAACTAATTCAATCCCCCTGATTGAATTAGTAAACAAACAATTCAAATATATGTTTACAGCAAATCAAAAGCTCCTCAAATGAGCAAATAAACAATATAAATAAACTAAGATTAGAAAAGCATGTTTTGAAGCAATGTGAAGTTGAGCTTTTCTTCTTTTCTTCTTCTTTTCTGAATGGACTATCAAAGGTTGAACTCCAATTCTTGAAAAAGGCTCGGTGAAGAGAAGCTTCGATCGATCACAACCGTCGGGTCGACGCCGATCGGATCGATCGCGACGGTCCGAGATCGGTCGTCGCCGATCAGGATTGATCATGGCTTCGATCGATCATAACCGTCAGATCATCGCCGATCGGATCGATCGCGATGGTCCAAGATCGATCGTCGCCGACCGGGATCGATCATGGCTTCGATCGATCGCAACCGTTGGATCTTTGCCAATCGGATCGATCGCAACGGTCTAAGATCGGTCGTCGCCGACCAGGATCGATCATGGCTTCGATCAATCGCAACCGTCGGATCGTCACCGACCGGGATCGATCATGGCTTCGATCCATTGCAACCGTCAGATCGTCGCCGATCGGATCGATCGCGACGGTCTGAGATCCATCATCGCCAACCGGGATCAATCATGGCTTTGATCGATCGCAACTGTTGGATCATCGCCGATCGGGATCGATCATGGCTTCGATCGATCGCAACTGTCAGATCGTCGCCGACCGGGATCGATCATGGCTTCGATCGATCGCAACCATCGGATCGTCGTCGATTGGATCGATCACGATGATCCGAGATCGGTCATCGCCAACCGGGATCGATCATGGCTTCGATCGATCGCAACCGTCGGATCATCACTGATCGGATCGATCGCAACGGTCCGAGATCGGTTGTCCCCGACCGAGATCGATCATGGCTTCGATCGATCGCAAACGTCAGATCATCGCCGATCGGATCGATCGCAACGGTTCGAGATCGGTCGTCGCAATGATTTTTTTTAAAAAATGTTGTAATAAAATTTCAAAATAAATTATTTGCGACGCAATATTTGCGTCGCAATTATTTTTAAAAAATATAATTTTTATCAGTTATAATAATTTAAAAAATATTGCAACGCATTAGCGAGGCATTTTCCCAGAAAATAAAAATAATTTTCCCAGATAAAATAATTTTTAATATTGTGACGCAAATGTTGCATCGCAATATTAAATTGAAAAATAAAAGTAATAAAAAAATTTAAAAATAAAACATTGCAACGCAATATATGCATCGCAATTATTTTCAAAAAATATAATTTTTATCAAATATAATTATTTAAAAAATATTGCGATCCATTATCGATGCAATTTCCTAGAAAATAAAAATGGTTTTTTCAGAGAAAACAAATTTTAATATTGCGACGCATATATTGCGTCGCAATATTTTTTAGAAAAATAAATGTAATAAAAAAATTAAAAAAAATATTGATGCAATATATGCATCATAATTATTTTCAAAAATATATTTTTTATCAGTTATAATTATTAAAAAATATTGCGACATATTAGCGACATAATTTCCTAGAAAATAAAAATAGTTTTCCCAGAGAAAATAATTTTTAATATTGCATCGCAATGTTTTTTAGAAAAATAAAAGTAATAAAAAAATTTAAAAAAATATTGCGACACAATATATGCGTCGCAATTATTTTTTAAAATATAATTTTTATCAATTATAATTATTAGAAAAATATTGCGATGCATTAGACACAATTTCTTAGAAAATAAAAATAATTTTCCCGCCGGATAATGGCGCCAAATTAGCGACTCATTAGCGACGTAATTAGTTGCGTCGCTAAGTTTTGCATAAAATAATAAAAAAGGCCAAATTAGCGATGGATTAGCGACGCGTTGTTGCGTCGCTAATCCATAATAAATTTTAAAAAAAATAGCGAGTGATTAGCGACGCAAATTTGCATCGCTAATCACTACTATATAAGCTCTGTCGAGCCCCCCCCCCCCCCGCTTCTCTTCTTCTTCCTCTTCTTATCCTAACCGCCGTCGTTCGCTCCTCCGGCTCCCCGGCGGCAGCTCCCCCCACTCCGGTGGCGTCCCCTCTCGACCAAGGTTAGGCCCCCCATCCTCCTCATTTAAAAAAAAAAAAACTAGGTTCCGGCCACGGCCACGGCCGTGGCCTCTTCTCCGGCCACGGCCGCAGCGTGGTGGCCGGCCGTGGCCTGGCCATGGTGGCCAGGCCACCAAAAAAAAATTTAACAGCTAGGGGGGGTTTTCCCCACCCCCCCTTCGTCTTCTCCGGCCATGGCAATGGCCGTTGCCGTCTTCTCCGGCCACGGTGGCCAGGCCATAAAAAAAATTTAACAGCTAGGGGGGGTTTCCCCACCCTCCCTTCGTCTTCTCTGGCCACGGCCACGGCCGTGGCCGCCACGGCCGTGGCCGGCCGTGGCCTGGCCACGGTGGCCAGGCCACCAAAAAAAAGTATAACAGGGGGGGGGGGGTTCCCCCCTTGGTCTTCTCCGGCCACGGCCGCTGGCGCTGCCGTGGCCGGCCGTGGCTTGGCCACGGTGGCCAGGCCACCAAAAAAAATTATAACAGGGGTCCCCCCTTATTAAATTTTATAAATTTATAAAAAATTTATTAAATTTTTTATAAATTTAATAAAAAAGTATATATATATATAGAATGATCACTCTAATAAATTAATGAATTTATGTCATTAGTCGTAGCTCTTTGGATAGACTGATTTAGCTCATCAGTCATGACTCTTTAAATCAATTGATTTAGCTCATAAATCATAGCTATTTAGGCCAATTAATTTAGCTTATCAGTTTTAACTTTTCAAGTAAGCTGATTCTAGACCATCAACCTTAATTAGCTCTTTATATTATCAATCAAAACTCTTTAGATCATAGTTGTTAGAACCGGACCGAACTGGCCGGTTGGACCGGTTGAACCGGAACCCGAAGGCCAAGCCGGTCCGGTTTCAATATAAAACCGAATGTGTAAGTGACCCAGAATAACTCAGTCAACCCATCCGGTTCACCCATGAACCAATCAATCCAACCTAAACCGGTTCGGGTCACAGGTTTTATTATCATGTTAACCTAGAAATTTTTATTAAAAATTAATTTTTATTAATATAAATATATTTTTATATTAATGTAATTGACCGATGGTTGAACCAGTGACCCGGTGACCCAAGCCCTTGGCCAGGTCAATGTCCGGGCCGGGTTTGACAACTATGCTTTAGATAGGTCGAGCTGAATTAGCTTAGCTATTTAGGTCAACTAATTTAGCTCATTAACCATAACTCTTTTATAATTCAAAGACACGAGTCGAGGAGCTTCGCTCCTAGGCATCGCAGGTCGACTCCACTGATGGGGAGACCCGTTGAACTCTCAGCAGAGGAGAGTCGACGTGTGTTTTTGGAGGCTATTGGTGCCCAGCCGCGAGACCGCAGGGTCTATGGTCTGGGCACTAGAGCTTCTGCATATTTTCTCCATCAGGCCTCCAGCTCGCGATATTCTGGTGATATTCCTGCCGAGCGTTTAGACGACATTCGGAGATCTATTACGGAGGAGGTTCGGCATGACGTTCGTTAGGAGGTTCGACAGGAGTTCGAGCACGAGTTCGAGCAGCGTATGCGAGGCCATCAACAGGAGCTTGCAGACGTGCAAGATCAGATGCGTCAGTTGCAGGATATGGTTAGTCGTCTGTCGCAGGGTTCCCAGCCTCCACGTGATCGCGCGGATTCTTGATGTATTTTTTTTATTTTTTATATTTTGTACATGAAAACTTCAAAATTTTAATATATTAATTATTTTTAGAAATTGAATGATTATTGTTTGGATCAATATGAGTGAAGAATGTTTTGATCAATATTTAAATGTAACGAAATTGTATTAACCATTTTAATTTTTAATATTTTATTTTTTAAAAAAAATAATTAGTGACACATTAGCGACTGAAATTGCATCGCTAATTTTTAAAATATTATTATTAAATATTGCGATGTAATGACCCAGCGTCGCAATATTTAAAAAAAAAAATTAGCGATGCATTAGCGACCACATTGCATCACTAATATATCTAAAATATTATTATTAAATATTACGATGCAATGACCTGGCGTCGCAATATTTTAAAAAAAATTTAATTAGCGACGCATTAGCGACTCAAATTGCGTTGCTACTATATCTAAAATATTATTATTAAATATTGCGACGCATTCAAGTGCATCGCCATATTGCGATGCATTGAATGCATCGCAATATTTAATAATAATATTAAATATTAAAAATTAGTTTTAAAATTAGCGATGCATTTATGATGCGTCGCAATATTGCGACGCATTGCTGCGTCGCAGAGAGTCGCTGTGAAGCGACGCAATTGCGATAAATTAAGACTGCGACGATCATCTGAGTGACGCCGTCATTGCGTCGCAATAGCATGTTTAGCGATGCATTAGCGACACATTTGGGCATCGCAATATTTTTTTTCTCTTGTAGTGTACGATCTAATCATCTTTTTTACCTTTATATTCATATACATTCTAAAGTTACTTATTTTTTTTACTTTTTTCATCTTTAATTTTTATGAATTGTATAGATTAAAAGATGGGAACGATGGTCAGATATACATTTGGCTACATTCAAATGTAGCCAAGTCTATCCATTTTTCTCTTTGTATAGATAGATTTGGCTATACTTATGTGTAGCTAACCTTAGATCCGGTTATCCTTTCCATCTTAGGATTTATATAAATTACGGATACTAAAAATAGAAAAGGTGAAAAAAATGAAATAGCTTCAAAATTCTTGAGAATCTAAAGATAGAAAGAATGATTGAAATTGAGTGCAGTCAAGTTTTATATATATATATGTGTGTGTGTGTGTGTGGGTGTGTGCGTGTGTGCGCGCGCGCACGCACGTGCGCGTGCATGTATGTGCCTGTGCGCATATACTTTATTACTCTGTTAATAGTATTATGAAAAATATGCATTTGGCTATATTTGAATGCATTTTTGTTCGAATCTTATTAAATTTAAATTAAACAATAAGCATCCTACTTCAATGATATAAATGATTTATTATCTTTAAAATGTCTAAATATCAAAATTATATAATTTAAAAACCTTAATTCATATATCAAGTGATTAAAAAATTAAATAATTTAAATAATATAATATAAAAACATATTTTTCTAATCATTGAATGCATAAGATGCTGATATTCAAATCATATTATTTTGAATGTTTATATATTTTAAAAGTAATATATTATGTTTAATGACTTAGATCATGAATGTAAAATTTTTATCATCTAATTTAGATTTAATTAAATCTAAGTAAAGCTTCACTCAAGTATAGCTAGATCAAACCTTCTTTCTTCAAAGAGAAGAGTTTAAACTATGCAGCATTATTGTTAATTATAAACATATAGGTTCAATCTTCCTATCATGGACTAAATAGCAGAGCAATTTAATCACACATCTTTCATATAGTTCAATGCAGCCAATTTTCGTGTTTCTGTTACCCCTGGCCACTGGGACTCCCCTGCTGCTTCGGCAGCGTACCGGCGTACGGTCTTCATTTCTTGGGAGCCCCCACCTTCAGGATTTGTTAAAATCAACTTTGATGGTAGTGTTCGCGGCAGATGTGCAGGCTCGGCATTTAATTTTATGATTCGTGGGCCTGACGGTGAGATGCTGGCGTCTGGTGGATTTGGTCTTCTTGATTCCATAGTGCCCCTTGCGGAGTTGTGTGCTGCTTGGGCTGGTATCTGTTGTGCTATTCGCTGTCTGGGAGCTCGTAGCATTATTGTTGAAGGGGATTCCATTACTGTTATCCGCTGGATTAGGCAGGACTCCCGCGCTCGTTTGCCTATCATCCTCTTGATTGGAGATATTCATTCTATCCTTCAGGGTATTTCTTGCGCCAGGATTAGGCATATCTACCGGGAAGCCAACTCTGCGGCAGATTGGATTGCTGATAGAATGGCGTCTCATTCTGGTTCTTGGAGCTGGAAGCCGGGTGAACCTTGCCCCTCTGTTCTCTTCCAAATTTTGTACTCTGATATATCGGGTTTGACTCACCCTATATTGATGTGATCACCCGTCTGTACCAAAAAAAAAAAAAAATTGTAGCCAATGAATGTGAGTGCATGAAACTCATCCTTAAAGTGAGAGTTTCAACCTGCCAGATTATTTTCAATCAATATTCCAAAATAATAGATGATGGCTATTATAACGGCCTCATGAGCCATTCGTTATATTATATATAATAATAGAAAAGGGATAACAGCCGTTGCAATGGCATCATGAGAGTCCATTATAATGTATCTTTTTTTTTTTTTTTTTTGGAAACAAACGGGCGATCACACAAGACGAGCGTGAGTCAGCCCAGTTAGATCAGAATACAAAATTTGATGCAAAGGAGCAGGGCAGGGTCACCCGGAGACAAGATCCAAGGGCCAGAAAGCCGAGCCACAGAAGCAGCAACCCAATCCGCTGCCGAGTTGGCTTCGCGAAATATGTGTCTGGTCTGGACGCATTCGATCTGCCGCAAAATTGCCCAAATATCCAACAAAATAGGATTAGAAAAAACAGGAGGGCAATTCTGCATCTGGATCCAAGAAATAACCGACATGGAGTCGCCCTCAATGCAAAGCCTCTGAGCATGAAGAACCCGGGCAGCATAAGAAATACCCGCCCAAGCCGCTTGAAGCTCAGTCATGGGGACCGTGGAGTCAAGAGTACCAAAACCTCTCACCGCCAGAAGGTCACCATGAGGACCTCTGATAATAAACGCGGAACCTTTCTTTGAAGTTTCAATTTTTTCATCATTTTTTTTGGAAGAGATTGTGTGGACTAAAAGTAAACATTTTTCAAATCAAATAATCCTCTGAGAATCCTTGCCCATCTCTAGTGGGAAGCAACTGGCTTTCACTATGAGACCCCACTGCAACTTGAGAAGTGCACCAAAACGCACGTGAAGCCTATGGAAGAGGATGGATTGCGATGTGTTCTTTTAGGTCTCCTTCAGGATAAGATTATACTGTACATCCCTTTCTTCTTCTTCTTCTTCTTTTTTTTTTTTTTTTTTTTTTTTTGTACAAACGGATAATCATACTAGTCTAGTACGAATTATTCCAGATAGATCAGAATACAAAATTTACTGTAAGACAGAGGGGCAGGGGTCATCCAGCCGCCAAATCCAACCAGCAGCATGCTGAGCCACAGAAGCTGCTATCCAATCGGCCGCCGAGTTGGCTTCACGGTAGATATGTCGAATCCGGACAGAACCAACTCTCTGTAAAATAGACCATATGTCCCTGAGAATAGGAATACTGGGGCCGTTGAAAATATTCTCCTTTCTCAGCCATCGGATAACCGTCATCGAATCACCCTCGATAACGAGACGATGAGCATGGAAGTGCTGAGAGGCATAAGAAATACCTGCCCATGCTGCATAAAGTTCTATCATAGGGACAGAGGAATCAAGGGTGCCAAAACCACCCGCAGCCAGCATATCACCCTAAGGACCACGGATGATAAACGCAGACCCAGCAGCTCTGCCACGAACACTTCCATTGAAGTTGATTTTGATAAACCCTGGTGGGGGGGCTCCCAGGAAATGAAAACCGTATGCCGGTTCGCTGCCGAAGCAGCAGGGGAACCCCAGAGGCCAGAGGAGTCAAGACCAACAGCATGAAAAGCTTGGGCATAATCCGCAGACAAAGATCTGATCCTACTAACAAGCCGATGTGGATAGGTAACATCATCGGAGAAGATGAGGTGGTTCCTCGATATCCAAATCTGATAAGCCGTGATCGCCCAGAGACCTTGTTTATGCTGGGATGCCCTCCGGAGATCAAGAAAGAAGAGGGAGCATAGGGATACCGAACCACCCACATTATAGGAGTAACCCATCATCTGCCAAATCAACCTGGCTCGGGGACATATGAAGATCGCATGATCCGTAGTCTCATCCTCCAATCCACACAGAGAGCAAGTCGGCTGGATAGGCAAACCCCTACGGGAGAGCATGGCACTCGTCGGAAGACAGTCCCAAAGAAGCTTCCAGATGAATACCTGGACCCGGGGAATAGTAGGAAGCGACCAGATCCAAGCAGCATCCTTCGTGACCAGGGGCTGGGGCCTGAAAACCTTCATAAGATCCCTAAGAGGGGCTTTGGAAAGACAAGATCTCTGCCAAACTCTAGCATCCGTCGAAGGTCCAGAGGTGAGAGGAATAGATAAAATCCGCCGAGAGAGCTCATCACCAAAGAACCTGATCACTCTATCGGTATCCCAAGAAGGGGGATCTAGAGAAATCAAATCCCTAACCTTCAGCTTGGTGGGGACATCAATGTTAATAAAAGAAGGCCACCGAGAAAGAGGGAGCTCAGATATCCAGGAGTCCTGAATCAAATCAACGAAATGACCATCTCCAATCATCCATGTAATTTTCTTAAGGATAGACTCACCATATTGACATACCTCCTTCCAAAAGAAGGAACACCCCCTGGGCGGCCCAATACACTCCCCAGGCTTCCATTCACCATACCTCGCCCGCATAAGAGAACTCCACAGACATTGCGGCTCCAGAAGGAATCGAGAAGCATGTCTGGCCAGGAGGGCTTGCCGTCTGACCCTCAGAGATTGGATCCCGAGACCACCTTCCTGAATAGGCATACATATCATATCCCAAGATAATAGATGAGTGCCGTGCCCATCTTGCATGGAGGCCCAAAGGAAGTCTCTAAAGATTCTCTCAATCCTCCGCAGGCATGTAATAGGGATGGCCGCATTCGAAAGCAAATAGAGAGGCAGAGAGGAAAGAACCGATCGAATAATGGTGACTCTGGCCATCATAGATAGGCCGGTAACCTGCCATCCCTCAATACGCTGACGAACCCTCCTCTCTAAATCAGCAAAGTCAGAACAACGAGGGCGTCTACCGGTCATGGGAATTCCCAGATACATAAACCGGTCAGTCTGAGTAGAGATACCCAGCAAAGTGATAATGGCTGCTTTAATAGACCTGGAAGTCTTCGGGCTAAAGCAGATGGAAGATTTAAGATAATTGACCTTCTGACCCGAGGCCTGACAATACCGCTGCAGAATAGAATCAACAAAACCGCATTTTCAATAGAGGCCTGACCCAGGATAATGCAGTCATCGGCAAACATGAGATGAGAGACAGAAGGACCGCCAACCCCATCCATAAAAGGGACAATCGCCCGATCACGTTGAGCCTGATAAATAGCTCGGGAAAGATTGTCCGCGGCCAAAATGAACAACAAGGGGGATAGAGGGCACCCCTGACGTAACCCTACAAAAGACTGGAAAAACTCAGTCAAACCCCCGTTAATAATCAAAGCAAAGGAAGGCCTCTGAATACAAGCCATAATCCACTCAATAAACACCCCGTCAAATCCAAACTCCTGAAGAGAGCTTTGAAGAAAAGCCCAACTCAGTCTATCGTAAGCTCTCTCCATGTCAAGTTTGACAGCCATAAGACACCGTCTAGCTGGGGCTCTCTGCAGATCATGCATAAACTCCTGAGTAATAAGGATATTATCCGAGATAGAACGCCCTCTGATAAAAGCCCCCTGTTCAGCAGAAATAATACGGGGAATCACCTCGCAGAGACGGCTAGCAAGAAGGCGGGCACAGACCTTATATAAAGTAGTGCATAAACTGATTGGCCTGAAGTGCTGAGGAATAGAAGCATTAGTGCACTTAGGCACTAAAGTGATAAGAGTCCGGTTCCAATCCTTAGGAATGAGTTTAGATTGGAAAACAAGCTGGACCGCCATAACAACCTCCTGCCCCACTATGTCCCAATAGTGACGGAAAAAGAATGGAGGGAAACCATCAGGCCCCGGAGCCTTATCCGGACCAAGATCCCAGAGTGCTCGACAAATCTCCGCCACAGTAATCGGCTTGACCAGCATAGCATTCTCCGCAGAGGAAACCTTCCTGGAATTATCAACCTAAAAAACCGGAGCACCCACAGCAGTGGTCTCAGTCCACCTAGTGCGGAAGAAATGGAGAAGCTGGGACCGAATAGATTGTATATCATCCAGGAAATGTCCCTCTTCATCGACCAACCTTCGAATCTTGTTAGCAGCCCTCCGACGGAGTGTGACCTGGTGAAAAATCTGGTATTGCGGTCCCCTTCGCAGATCCACTGAATCCTGGATCTCTGCCTCCAAAACACCTCCTGCTGCCGAAGAAGGGAATGGTGATGAGCAAGATTCTCTCGCAGAAGGGAGAGATCAGAGTCCAAAAGAAGCCCGTCGTGGTCCTCCTTAGCCTGAAGAGCACTGATAGTGGCTTCGACCTGCTCCACTTGCCTAACCAGATCCCCAACCTCCTGTTTATTCCATCTAGATAATCTACGACTGGTCAACAAAAGACGACGAGATAGCCTATAAACAGCATTACCTCTCACAGGTAGGTGCCAAATCTGAGAAATGATTGTGCGAGCTGCCGAATGGAATGTCCAAAACCGCTCGAATTTGAATTGCTTTCTCTGATGGAGCTCAGCCTCAGTAGATATCAAAATGGGGCAGTGATCAGAGGCGATCCTAGGGAGATGAGTAACAGAAACTGCCGGGTACATCTGAGTCCACTGAGCCGAGGCAAGAGCTCTGTCCAATCTCTCCCACACACGAGCAGTCCCCTGCCGATTATTACACCAAGTAAATTGGGGCCCCGAGTACCCCAAATCCATCAGCCCAGAAGAACCAATAAAGGACCTAAATTCATTGATATCAGCTGGGCTAGTAACTCTTCTGCCTCCCCGCTTTTCACTAGCCTCAGTGATACAGTTAAAATCACCAGCAATAATAGAAGGAAGACCTCGATCAAGGAGGGAAAGCAGCTCGGACCATAGGACCCGTCTCTCCCGGTAGTCCGTACTGGCATAGACCGCCGAAAGGAGCCAGGGATTAGAGGTCCCTTCCGTGACAACTAGGCCAATCTGCTGGTTACAATGATGAAAAGCTTCAATCGTAACAGCTGAATCACGCCAAATGGCCAAAATACCATCAGACATACCCATAGCCTCCACTGCATAAGAGGACCAAGACCGGGCAATCTGTCTCCGAAATCGTAACAAGGTATCCCCCGACAGCCTGGTTTCAAGAAGAACACATATATCAAAATGATGTAGTTGAAGCAATCTACCAAAGGAGGACCGAAATGAGGGCTTACTAGCACCTCGAACATTCCATAATAAGATCTTCATAAAACTAACTGGAGGTAGAGGGGGCCCCCCCTGGTCCTCATCCATAACATAATCTGAAAGGCGCCCTACAGACAGGGTGCCACCCTCAGGATAATGTGAGCCATGAGTCTGCAGAGTACCTGAGCTAGGTACAGTTTCTATAGACCTATGGGAATCTACAGTTGATAAGGAGTCTAATCCCTGCCCCATAACAGCTACAGTGGTGACCTCACTGCCCAGAGCAGCGGCCCAACGACCGGAGGGCTCAGATTTACTAGGTGAAGAAGGGATAAGGTCCACTTTACATTTGATATTAAAGCTCTTGCCTTTTCCTTTTTTCTTTTCCACTCTAGTGACTGATCTTGGGGGCAGACTATCAACCGGTCTGGCTCGCTTAAGGGGACCCGAACACCCATCCTTGATTTTCACTTGGCCCCCTACATTGGAATCAGATCCCAGAGAGGCAAATGGATTTGGAGCTACTTTGAGAGAAAGATCAGGGACTGCTTCCTGATTGAGACTCTTCTTCCCAGCATAAGATGCCTTGAAACCGGCACGCACCAAGGAAACCGGCACGGCCACTAAACCATCACTGTTTGTCTCCCCCAGCTGAATTTGATTAGCCGAGGCACCCAGCAGCGACGCAGGAAGGCGCCTCCGAGCCAACTTCGCCGGAATCTGCCATCCCTCAGACACCTCCAGTGATGAAGAACCGGGTTGAGGGACAGAGCATGGAGAAGAAACAGGCCGAGAAGGCTTCGACTCAGAAGGATCAGCTGCCGGGGAGGCCTTCAGCACAGACCGCCGTTGACGAACGGCCGCCATCCACGGCCCGAAAACAGGGCCATTGTCATCCACCTCCGCATCAGACGAGGATGCCAGCGAGCAGGATCCAACCAAATGCAGAGAACCACACTTAGGGCAGATTCCTTCCACCGATTCGTAGATGAATTGCTGCCAAAACGGCCCCTGAGTCCCCTGGATTCGGGTCCCTGGACGCAGTGGGCGAAGAAGATCAATGCGGACGGCCACCCTGGCAAAGCCGTCTCGGTTCTTCAGCTGAGTTGCAGAATCAGCTCTGAAGAAGCTCCCCGCAGGCTCCGTTATCATCCTAAGAATATTCTCTCGCCAGAACTCCATCGGGAGATTAGGCAGTCTCATCCAAATCAAAGCAGAGGAGATGGAGTCAGCAGCCGGGAAGAACTCCGATTTCCAGGCTTCCATCCCAATTATCTGGCCATTAACCACCCACGGGCAATTGAGAACCAGCTCACATGCTCCCGGGTCTTCAAATCGGAAGATATAGCAACGGAATGAGAGGTAGATTGGGACGATAGAACCCGAGATCCCAGCTCTGCGAAATTCCCTGATATAGGCTTCGGCCGAAACCCACCTCATGAAAGAGCGGGCGAGGACTGCCCTGAGCTTCCATTCAGACATTTCTTCTTCCAACAGCATCTCTGGGACCTGGACGATGGCTGGAAAACAGGCTTCAAGTGTCGCAACCTCCGCCGGAGAGGAAGACGACGAGACCCATTTAAACCCCTGCTCAAATCCCCTTCTTCTCGAAGCCGGACCTCCCGCACCTCCATCGGAGGCCATAGGGTAAACAAGAGCCACACGACGAGAGCACTGATGAAGAGAGAAACCCAGCCGGCGGAGATCGCCGGAGATCAGGCGGAAGAAACGGCCGGATCCCGAATCTTAAAGCAAAGGAAGAGTGCTTTAAGAACCGGGCGCGTCAAAATCACTGTAGCACTCCCCCTGTAGCTACGCCACAGCAAGATGAAGACGCCACACCTATCCGCCAAAACACCACAGCTATCGACAAGGGAGAGCAAGACTTACACGAAAACAGCTACAGCAATCGCGTGGGAATCGCACGGAAATCGCACGAAAATCGCCAGAGCAACAGCATCCACATTCAGATACTGTACATCCCATTTTAAGTGCGAGAATTCTTTTTAAAATTTAAAATTTTATTTTTTAAATCGAAACTTAAGGAGATCATATAGTTAATTGTAATTGCTCAAAACGGTGAAATCATCCCAAAACCGTGAAATGGTCCTATTTTATTAAATCATATGTGGAGTCTCCAAGTTTTGGTGTCTTTGAAATATTTCTCATAGAAAACTAGATTTTTTTCCCCCCTGAAATTGAAAATGACAATGAAACAAGTCTGTATCTTGTTAAACAGCATGTACCATCTTTCTTTTTTTTTTTCTTTTTTCTTTTCAATAAAATATTACTTCAGTTCTTATGATGCTGCAAGACTCCTACCACAAAACAGACTAAAACAGCTCCATATCGGGGACATGCAAGTGTGTTCAAACTGTAAATATAAAACTAAATTTCAGGAAAAATGTCTATTCCAATTGCATTATCTCCATTGAAGTTTAATTAATTAGCCTGTGTATCAGCATGACCTTCTGATTTCAACTCTAAACACATAACCATCCGTGGAGTCACAACCATGCATGCTTTTGCTATCACGTGTGTTGTACGTGCCGATTTATAGTAATATACGGGACATACTGTCACGAAAATGAGGTTTTACTTGCTTAATGCTAGAAGACAGCACCATGGTAACGCTAAGTCTGGGTCTCTTTCTGTCTTTGTTGCAGTGAAAACGACATGAAACAGTACCAAGAGTCAATGTGAAAACTGGACGATATTGTAAGGGTGACCCTAGGGAACTTGGATGTTAGAACCAGAACAAAGGAATTCCTAGCCAAAACGAAATGCTAGCTGGAAAACCACACGGCGTCAAGGAAGACTGCCAAGTCTACGGGGTGTCCATTGACGGAAGGATTGGCCTTCAGCAGTCTCTCTCTAGCATCTGTGGGCTCCAGCGAGGGAAGGAGTGCATGATTTAGGTAGGCGTTGCGCAAAAGACAAGCCTATTCCATGAATGGAAGCTGCGTTCTGGACAACAAATTAGAAAAGAGAACCACAGCATGGTTACTTGGGACGAATGAGCAACAGTCACGCGTTCTGGTTGTTTCAACAAAACTTTGTACCTTCTTGCGTGCAGCTGTTAGAAGTTAAAAGCTAGTTCTGAACATATCAACTCAAGCCACTTGATTCAAGGAAACGTTGATACCACTGGACCCACCCAGATGAACACTCCATTGAATTGACTTTGGTGCCTCAATTGTTCTATTTGGTTCACTACCACAAAAAATAAAATAAAAAAAAATCTTGCTTTTTTTTTTTTTTTTTATTTTAAGGGCAACCAAAGTGATTAATTAATTTGAACCTCATGATATCCAGCCTGTTTTGAGAATCTGCTAATACGACACACACTAGGCCTCTTGACTAACTAAAAACAAAGCGCTGTTTAAT
Organism: Calamus simplicifolius; assembly: GCA_900491605.1. Classification (NCBI taxonomy): domain Eukaryota; kingdom Viridiplantae; phylum Streptophyta; class Magnoliopsida; order Arecales; family Arecaceae; genus Calamus; species Calamus simplicifolius. The sequence continues at coordinate 238,610 of UESW01004274.1, forward strand.
AGTACAGTTATGTGAAACCAAACTTGAGTTCATGACCGTGTTGACGTACTTCGTTCAAAACTGGACCGAGGTAGGTTGGCTTGGCTTGGATTATCAAGTCAAACAAAAGCAAAATGTTATCCATAGTCTTGCCACGTAGAACATCTATTATCCTAAATAATTTCCAATTTAGATGGTTTTTCTGGCGTACACTCTAAAAGGTTCCAAATTTTCGTACTCTGATACTTCTTGTATGAATAAGATTAGCAGTGAGCTATGTTAGGGAATTTTAGCTGCGAAAACTTGATTTTGTTTATTATTTATTTATTTTTTTAAAAAAAATTTGGTATTTGTTTGAAGAGAGACGTTGCTAAAGAGTTTCTGAAAAGAGGAAAGGGAAATTGTGGAGATTATAGAAAATCTTGAATTCAGTGCTCAACTAGGAATCTTTTATTTTTATGATTTAAGGTTTCTGTAAATTAATATCACAGATTCAAACAATTAATATTACAAAATCATGACCATGCATTCATAAAAATATATGATATTTTTATCCTATTTATAAACAACTATCTTCCAATTACACAAGCTGAAAAATCTTATCACCAAGAATAAAAGATAACAAAATCCAGGATTTCTTTTTGTGGTGAGAAATAGGCGCGTTGATCGATTAATACCTCACACAGTGGTTGATGTCTTCGAAGGTTGCTCTTATATCAAAATCTTAAGGGGGTGTTTATGGTATGCTTTATGTTGGATGATTCATCAGTGAGTTATACCAAAAAGTGATGAGAAAAACCGAAAAAATAAAAGATGAAAGTTAGGTGCAGCATCTTTGGATGTTTGCGATGCGGTTCCCTATTTAACATATGATACATGTATCATCATCTTATTTAGAAAACCAAATCATGATAAATATTTATCATTTTTTGAGTGAAATGATAATGCTTGTTCAGTAAAGAACCGCAAGCCAAAACATCTAATGAATTATAGTAAGTTTTGTTTAAACATAAATATGCTGGAAGGGTACACCAACCGAAGTGTAAGCACTAATCAACAAATTAGTATGTCCATCGTTGCCTCACCTGTAAACTATCCCAAGGAATATCCTCTCAATACCTTTGAATCAGACAAATAAAATTTGTTATCAGGATACTTCTGATATTCTTTCCATGGAACTACCGGCTGACAACTTATCTTTCTTGCGTGCCATTAATGTGAAGGCAAGAAGAAGCATTCCCTCATGTTCATACCTCTGACCACCAAATTCATACGTTATTCCCAGATATAAGACAGGCTTTCAAGTTGCCATCCATTTCCTTCAAGTTGCCACATCTTCCTCGGGGATTGTCTAATAGTGTCACTAAGCCACCCGACAGCTAAATAATACAGCCAATGGACTGCGAATGCATTGATGAATTATAAAACAAATCTCAACATCATTTCTTAAGAGCTCTTGTTTAGAAATTAGTAAATGTTTTTGTTTGAAAGCCGTGCACGACTCCTAATAAGAAATATGCCAAGTGTACTTCAGAGCGGATTCTACTCATCCCATCATATGATTAGGGTGACATGCATATAAATTCCAATGCGACATGTATTGATGAATATTTTACTAGCCAACCGTCGGCCTATATGGTCGGTCAAATTCATTTGCACTGGACTATCAATGGAACAGTGCAAATGAATCCATAAGCTACCAGTTTTATAGTTTGATCATGGAAATTTCACTAGAATAGAAATATTTATATATTTTTAATCAAGATTCGAAGCTTGTTCGGTAGTTGTGTGAACTGAGGCTGTGGTAATATACATGGAGGCAGCTAATGGTTGCAGTGATGGTGGCAAGTGGTTGGTGGCAATTAATCATGGTGATTAGCAAGTAGCAATGCATGAATGATACCGAGGGTTAGCGAAAGTGGCTGCCAGAGTGATGATAGAAACGATCAAAGAATAGTTTTGAGAGTTTCCACATTTTTTTGGATAGATTTTGAAAGAATTTTCAAAAAATTAAGGATGAGTAACAAAATGAGTGTTTAATACCGGTTTTTGTTTTCAGATTAAAAAAAAAAAATGAAGAAAGAAGCATCGATCCTAAATTTACGGAAGTATTATTTTTGGTAACTTGATTGAAAAAAAAAAAGAAAATCATTTCGTTTGTCAGAAATCTCAACGAATCATCTATTGACCTATTTGGTTGATAAAAAAGCCCGGTTGGTTGAGGTCCTTTCTCCCCAAGATAATGGTTAAAGGATTTAAAGGTATTAAGATAAATGGATGTGGTTTACTTCAAAACTGTGGCACTCCTGTTTGTTTGAAGAGATTGCGTGTGCTTCAATGGTGATTTAAAGGTATTAAGATAAATGGATGTGGTCTCCCCAAGATAATGGTTAAAAGTATTAAGATAAATGGATGTGGTTTACTTCAAAACTGTGGCACTCCTGTTTGTTTGAAGAGATTGCGTGTGCTTCAATGGTGATTTAAAGGTATTAAGATAAATGGATGTGGTCTCCCCAAGATAATGGTTAAAAGTATTAAGATAAATGGATGTGGTTTACTTCAAAACTGTGGCACTCCTGTTTGTTTGAAGAGATTGCGTGTGCTTCAATGGTGATTTAAAGGTATTAAGATAAATGGATGTGGTTTACTTCAAAACTGTGGCACTCCTGTTTGTTTGAAGAGATTGCGTGTGCTTCAATGGTGATTTAAAGGTATTAAGATAAATGGATGTGGTCTCCCCAAGATAATGGTTAAAAGTATTAAGATAAATGTTTGGATCTCTCCATCTTCCTTGCCACTGATTCGCCTGTTCCTTCCGTCTCCTTTTTCTGCTTCTCTTTAGCTGCGTCCTGTTGACTCTCACCCACTGTTGATTGTCACATGTTCCTTTCCACAAACTGCTTATCGTCTCAGTTATTCATCTGTCTCTCTTTTTGCATGTCTGAACGGAATTGGAAGCAAGATCTAATAAGAACATCAGACCCGCATCCTTCAATTTAGTAAAGAGTTATATTCCATATCTAATCTATATTTATTTTTGCATATTTTTATTTTTGCATATAATTTCTTTCCTTACATATCTATATCAATATTGCAGAGCTCCTTCGTCTAGAGAAGAAGAAGTAAAAGAAAGGGATGAAGAGGGATAAAGAACAGCTCGAGGTGCTGAACGCACTAGATGTTGCCAAGACCCAATGGTACCACTTCACGGCGATCGTCATCGCCGGCATGGGCTTCTTCACCGACGCCTACGACCTCTTCTGTATCTCCCTGGTCACCAAGCTTCTCGGTCGGATTTACTATCACATCGAGGGCTCCCCAACCCCCGGTACGCTCCCACCGAACGTGTCGGCCGCCGTCAACGGCGTGGCCTTCTGCGGCACCCTCTCGGGCCAGCTTTTCTTCGGCTGGCTTGGCGACAAGATGGGCCGCAAGAAGGTCTACGGCCTCACCCTCATGCTCATGGTGGTCTGCTCCATCGCCTCCGGCCTTTCCTTCGGCAAATCCGCCAACGGTGTCTTGGCGACCCTCTGCTTCTTCCGCTTCTGGCTCGGCTTCGGCATCGGCGGTGACTACCCACTCTCCGCCACCATCATGTCCGAGTACGCTAACAAGAAGACTCGCGGCGCCTTCATCGCCGCCGTTTTCGCCATGCAGGGCTTCGGTATCCTCGCCGGCGGCATCGTCGCCATCATCATATCGGCCTCCTTCAAGGACCGCTTCGATGCACCGCCCTATGCCGTGAACCCTGGCGCCTCCACCGTCCCCCAGGCCGACTACGTCTGGCGGATAATTGTCATGATCGGTGCCCTCCCGGCGGCCCTCACCTATTACTGGAGAATGAAGATGCCGGAGACCGCCCGCTACACCGCCCTCGTCGCCAAGAACGCCAAGCAGGCTGCCGCCGACATGTCGAAGGTGCTTCAGATGGATATAGTCGAGGAGCAGGAGAAGGTGGAGGAGCTCGCCGGGAACAAGGATGGCAAATTCGGCCTCTTCTCCAAAGAATTCGCCCGCCGCCACGGCCTCCACCTCGTCGGCACAACCATCACCTGGTTCCTCCTCGACATCGCCTTTTACAGCCAGAACCTCTTCCAAAAGGACATCTTCAGCGCCGTCGGCTGGATCCCCAAGGCCGCCACCATGAACGCCATCGAAGAAGTCTACAGGATTGCCCGCGCCCAGACATTGATCGCCCTCTGCGGCACCGTCCCCGGCTACTGGTTCACCGTCGCGTTCATTGACATCATCGGCCGGTTCAAGATCCAGCTCGTTGGCTTTTTTATGATGACTGTGTTCATGCTTGGCCTCGCCATCCCTTACCACCACTGGACCACCGAAGGCAACCACATCGGCTTCGTCGTCATGTATGGATTGACCTTCTTCTTCGCCAACTTCGGGCCGAACAGCACCACCTTCATCGTGCCGGCGGAGATCTATCCGGCGAGGCTGCGGTCGACGTGCCATGGGATCTCGGCAGCGGCCGGGAAAGCGGGGGCCATCATCGGCGCCTTCGGGTTCTTATATGCGGCGCAGAACCAGGACAAGGCCAAGACCGATCACGGCTACCCTGCCGGCATTGGCGTCAGGAACTCACTCTTTGTGCTGGCGGGTTGCAGCCTTCTGGGGCTATTGTTTACCTTCTTGGTGCCGGAATCGAAGGGGAAATCACTGGAAGAGATGTCCGGGGAGAATGAAGAGGATGATCAGATAGCCGATGCCACCACTTACGCCAGGACAGTCCCGTCTAGTTTTCATTTCTGCATGATTTAGCTTCAACCAATTCCTTGCCTTTGAGATTATTACTCCTGTGCTTCTCGCCTTAAACAACTAGTTTCTCAGAACCTTTTGGGTCTATATGGGTGAAGAGTATATGCGACAGCTGTGCTCTGTTCTAAGTATATATAGGCTATTTTTCTTGGTGTTTTTCAATACGGCTGCTTTTGGTGCATTGTCAGTAATCATAATATGGATTATTTATATGATAGCTCGATAGATTTTGGTTACTGTGTTCGATATATTTATATTGATGACTGTATTTGATATTATCAATCGAATAACATTAAATTTTAAAATATTTTTAAATTAAATTTATTAAAAATTTATATTATTATATATTTAATTTAAAAAAATATTTATAAATAATAATATTTAAAAATTTATATTTATAAATAAAATTTGAAGCGACGGATGAGGATGTCGGAGACTATCGATTAGAAGAAGAGAAGTTTTGCGGCTATGGAGCAATCAGACTTGACAGAGGATCCCAGCGAGTAAAGTCTGAATTACTTATTGAAAGATAATCAAGATTACTATTACAAAATTAATAAATTTTATTTAAATTATTCATAATCTAGATAAATTATCGACTACCACAACCTACAAGTTTTGTCAATGATATGTCTTTACATGGTGCTAGATGTTTTTTCATGCATATTTCCTGCTTATTTCCTGCTGTTTTATTGAGGAGAGCAGAGTCACGTACTTGCCTTGCTTTTCTGCAATTGGTATCTGATGGGGCAAGCAACAGTAGCACAAAGTCTGTATGATATTATATATTTTCTCCCATGTGTTTTAGGATAAAGAAACATGCATATGTGGTTGAGTTGTTCGATGAACAAATTGGAGCCTTTGATTGAAAAGAAAATTGTGGGACTTAGAGGCCTATTATTCTCACTCTGAAACAGTGGCATACGACTATGATGTCAAAATTTTGATCGGAAGAAACGCTTCTACTACAGGGTTGCTCCCTCTTTTGCTTGGCATTCTGGAACTCGCATGCGCTGTTCCTTGTTCCTGCCCCCCTTCTTACCAGGAAACCAGAGTCGAATTCCTTCGCAGAGGATGTTAACCAGAGCCTTTTTCAGGATTGTGCACGCAAAGCTAAGGCTTGCTGTGGAACTGAACCATCTCATATCCAACACATTAATTACTTGAACGCTACAGCCTTTCCAGGCTCAGAGGAAGCCATGGATGACTGTGCGCTCCTATCCGTAGGACATTTGACAACCAGAGGTCTTTATGGAGGGCCTTGGCCAGATTAATGGAGTTTGGAGTCGTTGGTGGGTCAGGATGGACTTGCAATGTTGCTATAGGATGCTACAGCTGTTTGTGTCTCGCTTATTTTGGCATATTTGGGTCAGGCTTGCTGTCTTGCAGCTAATACGCAGTGATCCGGGGGAACTGTTACTTTTGGAATCAAAGTAATACAATTATTGATATCAGCAACGAGGCCTCCTTGTCGCCTTGATGAATATTGGACTGTTGTGCTTTAATTTTGCTTTTGTTTGAGGCTTAAAGTTATATTGTGGGGAATGGCGTTAGAGACTGGTGGCGAAGGTGAGCAGCTTGCAGATCACCCGATGCCAGATGATGATGGACGGGGACAAAATCTGCCATCAATCGAGCGTTGCGAATTCTATGTAAGATTAATCTATTTAATTTTATAAACAACAAAATATAATTTTTTATATAAAAATTAATGTTAAAAATTAATATGTGATATTAAATTTTCATAATATGATTATTAATTTTTTAATATTAATTTTTAAAAGATAATAGCTATCATAAAATATTTATAAGAATTTGATTTTTAAAATATTAAAAGAATTAAATTTATAGATTATATTTACAATAAAATTTAAAAATTATTGAATTTAATTCACAAAGATAAAAGGTTATCTTTATATAATAAAATATAATTTTATTTTAATAATAAATAATTAATAAATTTGTTGGTCTTCACCATTGGTTTAGTATATAAGAGTTGAACGGCGCCTTGAGGTGCTTTGATTTCGTTCCCCTACGGGTGGTGTTTGTTCAATTCAATAACAAGGCTAGATCTCTAGGATAGAATTTTTAGATTTTTTAAGCCTGACCTACCCTACAGTGGCACGTTAGGGTTAAGTCTAGAAATTTGAAATTATGGGTATTACTCATAAAGATATGAGATTAAGCGTGTTGATTATATCTTTGACCAAATCTTTTCTAATTCAGTAGTTAATAAGTGTGAAAATAAAGAATTATTTTAGAAACATTCTTATTAATCAAATAGAGTCTCGATTTAACTAAGTATGCAAGTTGACCTATCCTACGATGACAAACTTGTACATGACTAGTTGAATTATCGAGGGAATAGAATTTGGGTTTTTCTTGTATTTTTTCTAAATTCTTTATTTTTTTTGAAATCTCTATTTCAAAAACTTATAAATATTTATATGAACTAATTTTTATAAAATGGCCCTGAACAATCTCATTACTTCTCTACTTTCTGGCAACACTCTAACTTGAAAAAACTATTCTAAATGGAAATCTGATCTTAACATCATTCTGATTACTGAGAATATCAAATTTGTTATCACTGATCCATGTCTTGTTGAGCCAACCCTCGCTACTAGTCGTAATATTAGAGAATATTATGACAAGTGGCAAGTTGCTAACAACAAAGCCAAAGGCTACATTCTCGCCAGCAGACATGCTTAGGCAAAAGTTTGAAACCAAAGAAATGGCTTTTGAAATTATGGAAGGACTATAAGTCATGGATCTAAGTCTAAACAAACTTGTCATGAAACTGTTAGAAATTATATGAACACAAGGATAATTTCTGGCATGCACGTTCAGGATCATGTCCTGAAAATGGCCAACTTCTTCAATGAAGCTTAGCTTCATGGAGCTCCAGTTGATGAAACAACTCAGGTAAGTATAATTATGAATTCTTTACATGAGGAGTTTGTCTTGTTCACTTCAAACTATATTACGCATAAGTTAAAGTACGGGATGAGTCAGCTATTAAACGAGCTGCAGACCTATGAGTCTATATGTAGAACTGTGAAGAAAAGGAGAGGACAAGCAAATGTTGCTGAAGCCTCATCTTCTAAGGGGTAGAAGAAGAAAAAGACTCAAAGAGGCAATGTTGGAGGGAAGGCAAAGAAGCCCAAGAAGGCACCAAAAAAGAAGGCACCCAACAAACTAAAAGAGAAGAAGCCAAAGTGCAAATGCTTCACTGTAATATGGAAGGGCATTGGAAGAGAAATTGCTCTAAGTATTTGGTGGAGCTGAAAGGAAAGAAAAAAAAATGATAAATATAATTTGCTTGTACTTGAAGCTTGTCTAGTAAAGGTTGATATCTCCTCCTGGATAATTGATTTAGAGGCGAAAAATCATGTTTGTTCTTCTATGTAGCTTCTTAGTTCTTCAAAGGAGCTTTTTGATGGTGAGCTGATAATGAGGGTCAGCAACGAAGCTATGGTATTGGCCAAGGTAATTGGAACAGCTCGTCTTTCGTTTGGAGAGAAATTTCTTATTCTGAATAATATTTATTTCATTCCGAACATTTCTAGAAATTTGATTTCAGTTTCTAAACTTCATGAACAATGTTATGGAATTTCATTTAATGAAAATGTCATTTTAGTTTCAAGAAATGGTCTTAAAATTTGTCATGGATGTTTAGTCGAGGGGTTGTATGTTTTATCACATTATGAAAATGTTTCTTACAATGCCGAACTATTTAAAGTAGCTAATCCTAGGTCTAACAAAAGATAAAAGGTAATGAACAATGATAATGAAATATATTTCTAGCACCTTAGGCTTGGTCATATTAACCTAAATAGATAAACAGACTTGTGAAGGATGATCCTCTGAGAGAGCTAAATTTGGCATTTTTTGCCTGTAAGTCCTATTTAGAAGGTAAAATGACCAAAAGACCTTTCTCTACAAAGGGCCAAAGGGCTCATGAACCTAGAGCTAATACATTCGGATGTGTGTGGATCATTCAACGTACAAGCTAAAGGTGGTTATGAATACTTTGTCACTTTCATTGACAATTACTCAAGATATGGTTTCGTTTACCTAATGCAAAGAAGGTCTAAGACTTTTGGAAAGTTTCAAAAATTTTGAGCAGAAGTTGAAAAATAATTAGGCAAATCACTAAAAACACTGCGATCAGATTGAGGTAGAGAATATCTTGATATAGAATTCAAGGATTACCTTATTGAGCATGGAATTGTTTCATAGCTCATAGCTTTGAAAAGTCTGTAGCAAAATGGTGTTGCAGAAAGAAGGAACCAGATATTGTTAGATATGATTAAATCAATGATTAGTTATTCTTCACTACCGATATCATTTTGGAGATACACCTTACAGATGATAATGCACATTTTGAATGTTGCACCGTCTAAATCTGTATTCAAGAACCCTTAAAGATGTGGAATGGCATAAATCGAGTTTGTGTCATTTTTGCATATGGGGATGTCCAGCTCATATTCTTAAGGGCAAATCTAGAAAGCTAGAACCATGAACGGAAGTGTGTCTACTTGTTGGCTATCTAAAGGGCACTAGAGGAGGTTTGTTCTATAGTCCACACGAAAAGAAGGTGATTATATTGATAAATACCACTTTTCTTGAAAATAACTATATACAGAAATTTAAACCTCAGAGTAAGATGATACTCGAAGAGTTGCTCAAAGATTAGATCACCCCACAATCAACAAAAGTTATTGAAATCAGGGAAGAAGAAATCATAGCTCCTAGTCAGGATATTATGGTACCTAAACGTAGTGGAAGGGTTGTCAAAATCTCAGCCCGCTATAGATAGGATAGTGAAGCAAATGTTATGATAGCTGATACCAACGATGATGATCCATAGTCATACTAGCATGCAATGAATGATTTTGAACAGGAGAAATGGTTGAAAGCCATGAACTAAGAAATGGAGTCTATGTACTCCAATTCTATCTAAGAACTTGCAGATCCATCTAAAGATGTCAGGCTCATTAGATGTAAGTGGATCTTCAAGAAGAAAAGAGAAGCAGATTGAAAGGTAGAGACCTTTAAAGCTAGACTTGTAGCAAAGGGTTATACCCAAATGGAGGGAGTTGACTATGAGGAGACTTTTTCTTCAGTTGCCATACTAAAATTCATCCTAATTCTCTTATCCATAGCTGTCTGTTTTGATTACGAAATATAGCAGATGGATGTCAAGACAGCCTTCCTAAATGGCTATCTAGAAGTGTCCATATATATGAAACAACATCCAGAGGGGTTTATTGTTAAAGATCAAGAGCAAAAAGTCTGTAAGCTTAATAGGTCCATCTATGGACTCAAATAAGCTTCAAATCTTGGAACATTAGGTTTGATAAAATTATCAAAACCTATGGCTTCGAGTAGAATGTTGATGAACCTTGTGTATACAAGCTCATTAATGAAAAAATTATGGTTTTCTTAATGCTTTATGTAGATGATATCTTACTCATTGGAAATGATGTGAAAATATTATCTAACATAAAGACATGGCTGGTCGAACAATTTCAAATAAAAGATTTGAAGAGGCGAGTTATGTTTTTGGTATCCAGATCATTCAGGATAGGAAGAACAAACTCATAGCACTGTCTCAGGCATCTTATATCGATAAGGTGTTGGCTTATTTTTTGATGCAAAACTTCAACAAAGGTCTTCTTTCGACTCGATATGGAATTGTTCTCTCTAAAGAATAGTGTCTTAAGACACCACAAGAAGAAGAGGAAATGAGACTGATTCCATATGAATCGGTGGCTGCAAGTCTGATGTATGCTATACTATGCACTAGACCAGACATCTGCTACACAGTGGAAGTTGTTAGTTGGTTCCAGTCAAACCCCGGGATAGAGAACTGGGTGGCAGTAAAGCACATTCTCAAGTATCTTCGAAGAATGAAAAATTATTTGCTTGTGTATTCAGGTGAAGACCTAAACCCCTTAGGATACACTGATTCTGATTTTTAATCAAATAAAGATATTCGAAAGTTAACGTCTGGATCAGTATTTATAATTGGTGGTGCAGCAGCTGTCTAGAGAAGTATTAAAGAAATCTAGCATTATTGATTCTACCATGGAAGCTGAGTATATATTGTGAAGCAACTAAAGAATCAGTTTGGCTTAAAAAGTTCTATACTGACTTGAAAGTTGTTTCAGGAATGGATATGACATTAACATTATTCTGTAATAATAGTGGTGCCGTGGCTAATTCAAGAGAACCCAGAAGCAAGAAAAGAGGCAAGCATATTGAGAGAAAATACCATCTTATCAGAGAGATCGTACACCGAGGCGATGCCAATGTTATAAAGATAGCATCAGAATAAAATCTGGCTAATACGTTCACAAAGATATTGCCTAAGAAAATATTCAACAAACATCTTATGGGAATGGGATTGAGAGACATGTCCCATTTGCTTTAGGGCAAGTGAAAGATTGTTAGGAATGGTGCCCTTGAATTTAGATGTATTTGTACTTTTGATTTTTTAAAAAAGAAGCATTCTTGTCTCTTATATTTTAATATAAAAGATGAATGTTTATAAAAATTTAAAATATATTATGAGGCTATAATTTTAGTATAATGTATATAAGAAGATTGAAATTATGGATATCCGTAATTGATCGAAGTATCTTCTATGGCTAATCACTAATACAGTCCAAACAATATGAATGTGATAATCTTATCCAGATTATTGTGTAGAGATACTTTGTGGAGTATATGACTCGAATCGATATAATTTGAATCTTTATTTAAGTACTGTTATAAAAAATTTAATTTATGTCACAAGATGATCATATGTACATCGACTTTAATTTTGACTTAATCATAAATCCCTTGATTGTATTACTGGATCTTTTGATTTGTTTGTTCAAGCCCATTTGATGTTGGGCCTAATACTTACATTTTGGAGGTTCGATAACACATTGGGCTGGAAATGTGCTTTAAAGATATAGAATTTTAAGCTTCCAAAAAGAAGCTTAAAATTAGTTTCCTTAAGTATTGATTAAGGAGCTAAACAGTTATGTATGTAATTTATGATCCGATGATAAATTAAATGTTTAACTAGTGAATCAATGGTACTTAAGGAACAAGAAATAATTAGAGAGATAAAATGGTTATTTCACCTAGCTTTAATTATGAACTAATTATGGAGAGTTAAATTACATGCAACGATTATATCAATGGATAACTTAAGTTTTTGAGTAAAAATTAATCTGTAATTTTCAAGAGTGCAGTCTTGAGTTTTTAGTGAAATAATTTTTAGATTAATAAACTGAATAAATAATTAAATAGTTTTAATTGAGTTTATTCAAGTTTATTGAAGCTTAAAATTATGGGTCCGTGCTTTCCATACCATCTTAGGTTAATTATATCGAATACTCTTGGATTGAATAATTAATATGATTAATTATTTATTTTTCTTAAATAAAATGTTTATTGAAACTTTATAATAAAGTGATTATTATGAAGATAAATAATCAATTTGATTGATTATTCTTTTTACATCTATTTAGTACAATAAATTGGTTATTGGATAAAATAAAAATATGTTTAGACATATTGTTCATATAATAAAATGATATGAACGGTGGCACTTAAATGTTATTATGAGACATCACATAAGAGATTTTTTTTGCTCTTGTAAATTGTGCCTATTTTGAATTAATGAAGAGAGAGAAATTTTAATTTTGGTATTTTTTGATAATGTGATTATTAAAAATATTAAAAATTAAAAACAAATAAATAATAAATTTGATTCATTATTTATAAATAATATTAGATATTTAAAATTAATAATATCTAGAATTATTAAATAAGATTTGATAATTTAGATATTATTATATTTAATTTAGATATTATTTGTAAATTAGTTACAAATGAGAAAATAAATTTTTCCTTGATATGCTCATGGGGGCGTTGTGCATGTGTAGAGGATTGTTCTCAAAATATGCATATTAGTTGTAACAAATAAATGAGAGAGCAACTTTTTTCTTGATTTGCTCAAGTGGTTGATGTGCATGTGTAGAGGATTATCCTTAAAATATGCACATATGGTCAAAATTAGTTAAAAAGATAAAGGTTATTTAGATTAAATTAATTTAAAAATAAATAAATAAATAAATAAAATAATTTTTTGATTCACTTAGAGCCTATAAATAGGGTGTAAGGTGAACTTTCAAAGAGCGTGACATAACAAAAAAAAGTTTCTTTCTTCATCTCTCTTTTATGTGTACCAACTCTTTGGTGAGAAATAGAGAAAAATAAGAGCGAGCCCACTCTTATAATTCGATACTGATCTGAGAGATGTGAGGAAGACTCTGATTTTATTTTTATTTAATTAATTTTATATAGATAACCTTTATCTGATACAATCAATTTTGATCGCATGTGCATATTTTGAGAATATTCCTTTACACATGCACGTCAACCCCTTGAGCAAATTAAGAAAAAAAGTAGCTATCTCATTTATCTATTACAACTAATCGCAATGATAGATATAATAGAGAATTTAGGATAATTATGATCGCTTCGAGTGAATCATACCTTCAGATGACCGTTTCGAGAGGATCAAGCCTTCTGATTACCACTTCGAGAGGGTTGAGCCTCCAAATAAAATGAGTCAATAATAAGCTCTGTTACAATTTATAAGGTTAAAACACTAATTATTTAAGAAAATCTAAATACAAATATATAAAGAAACTTTCTAATAGAACTAATAAATCATTCTAAGATTAGGAGTTTTTCTTAATAACCAGATCCTTCAAGGGAATATTATAGATTTGAAAAGATCTTCAAAATTAGGGAATCCTATTAGTAGAAACTGACAAGAGGGATGGAGGATCTTCATTAGCAATTAGCAATCAAGCATATAGAAATACAAAATCCAGTAGAGTGGATAAAAGTAAAATCCGTTCCTGAGTAGATGTCACCAGAGGATAGGTAGAAATTGTTGGGATTGTTTCCAACACACAATATTTTTGGAAAAAAATTTGGATAGAGAAAGGTTTTCTGTTAAGAAGAAGAAAAAAAAGATCTAGGGTTTCATAAGCACACCTTACATTGTTTCTGGTTCTACGACATTTTAAACATAATGCCCCTCATACATGTGAAGCTATCACACCCTGCATAAGTTTATACATCAAAGCATAATAAAATAGACCCAACTTTGTATAAGCCCAACACAGACTAAAACAACAAATAACATAAAACATAGCACTAGGAATTAACAATCATTATATTTTAACACTCTCCTTTAATGGTTGTTCTTGGTACTCATGAGATCTCTAAAGTGAATGAATTTCTCCTTGGGTAGTGTCTTGGTGAAGTATCTACCATTTAGTCTTAAGTCCTCACATACTTGACTTCAACTTTTTTTCCTTCTACTATATCTCTTATAAAATGGTGCTTGATTTTGATGTGCTTAGTATGGCTATGATATATAGGATTCTTTGTTATAAAAATGGTAGATTTGTTGTCACATAGTAGTATAGTAAGTAGCTTCTTCTTGCTTCTCATCCATATCTTCAAGTATTCTTCTAACTAAATTATTTGTTGCGCTGCCAAAGTAATTGGAATATATTCAGCTTCAAAAGATGATAATGCCATTGTATCTTGCTTCTTGGATGCCCAAGATATGACACCTGATCCAAAAAAGGAATATATAACCTGATGTGCTTTTCATGTCATCAATGCTTCCGGCCCAATCACTATTACAATTTAAATAACTTCACAATACCATTCTTGTTTCTTTCATACATGATCCCATAATCTTTAGTATCTTGATGTATCTCAAGACTCTTTTTGCTTGTCCAAAGTGAATCTTACTTAATTTTTGCATAAATCTGAAAAGTAAACTTGATGCAAACATTATGTCTGATCTTATAATTATTAGATACAATAAACTTTTAACAATGCTTATGTATTATGGCTTCACCACTTTTATTTTCTTTCATCAACTTCTCATTTACCACAAAAGATGCATGTTTTCACAATATTGCAATTTTTCATTTTGAACTTCTTGATAATGCCTTTTACATATTTCTTTTGACAAATAAAGATGCTATCTTTTCTTTGAATAATTTTAATTTCTAAAAAATAATGGAGCAAACCTATATCATTTATTTTATATTTTCTCATCATATCACTTTTGAAAGTTAAAATCATATTCTCATTGTTACCAGTAATAATTAAATCATCAACATAAAGAAAGACAATGGAAATATCATTACCATGCTTCTTCACATAAAGTATTGGTTTACTTAGACTTCTTAGAAAATATTTCTCATTGAAGTAGGTATCAATTTGAGAGTACCATGCTCAGAATGCTTGCTTCAGCTCATACAATGCTTTTTTCAACTTGTATACCTTGCTTTCTTGACCTTTGATGATGAAGCCTTGAGGTTGTTCAACATAAATTTCTTCTTCTAATACTTCATTCAAGAATACTAACTTTACATCTAGTTGGTATAATTTTTAACTTTTATGTGCTGCCATAAAATGAAAGTTCTAATTGTATCATGTCGAGCAACAGGTGCAAAAGTTTCTTGATAATTAATACTAGATAATTAAGAGTATTCTTTTGCTACCAATCTTGCTTTATGTCTTTAAATGGTTCCATCTGGATTATGTTCTGTCTTGTAGATCCACTTCAAGCCAATAACTTCCTTATCACTTAGTTTCTTTACTAACTTTCAAATTTTATTCTTGTTAATCATATTAATTTATTCTTGTATTGCCTTGTTCATACTTTTTCATGCATAATATTTTCATAAGTTTCAGGCTCAATCATGCAGAAATTACAAGAGGCATGAATGTCACTTAGTCTTCTTATTTTTGTAAGAGTACAACTTGAAGATGAACTTGAACTTGAAGTTGGAAATGGACTTATACTTGGAGAAGTTTGTGATGAACTTCAATCTCATTTTCTTTATTTAAAGCATCATAATTTTTTCATTATAAGAAATAATAGTTTTTTCATTTTTTTTCTTCCAATTCCAAGCAACTTTCTTATTGAAAATAACATATCTTCTTATAATCACTTTATTTTGCTTCAAACTGAAAAGTCTGTAACCTTTTGATTTAGAACTATATCCAACAAAGATGCATTTTTTACTTACTTCATCAGGTTTGTATCTTCGCTTCTTTGAAATATGTGTAGCACACACATCCAAAAATTTTGAAATGCTTCATCAAAGGCTTTCTACCAAACCAGACTTCAAATGGTGTTATATTTTGAAAAACTTTTGTTGGACATCTATTCATCAGGTATGCTGTTGTATTCGCTGCTTCTTTCCAAAAAGAATTTGAAAGATTTTTGTCTTTGAACATAGATCTAGAGATCTTAGTAGAAACCCTATGTATGCATCTTAACAGCCAAATCGAGTTTTTACTATAGAAATTGAGGAGGATAGAGATGAATGGAAGCTTTCCCTGATTGGTAGAACATTGGGATGTAGTCTTAGGTTGGACATCCTAAAGCGTATTCTAAAAGAGAAGTATCATTTTTTAATTTAATTTGAGGTATTCCTAATTGGCGGTAACCATCTTGCCTTCCGCTTCCAATGCGAGAAGGATTTGCGTGGGATAACTACAATAGAATCTTGGATGGTGGGAGCTAGGACAGATGCTTGCTTTAGTACCATGGCATCCCAATTTCAAAGCTTTGAACACTGATTTCCTTGACTGCTATATGGTTGAGATTGAGGAGTTACCAGTGGAGTTATGGTCCACAAATCACATTTTGGAGGTAGCTTCGGTGGCTGGGAAACCGATATGGATGGACAATTTTAGTAATTAATAAATACGATTATTTAATCAAATCTAGCATTAATCTATTGCCTAACTGCTTGAAAAATGATAGGTTCTGATTCCACGTTCGATCCGCCTAATCTAGGTCCTCCTCCATCATGGCTGGTGGATTGGCAGCGTCTTTGAGGAAACTGATGAGTTGGAGGAATTTACTCCTGGAGCCATCTCCCACCAATATCGTAGGATTTTGATTAGATACCTCTGTTAGGTTGGCCAACAAACGGTATCTGGAGCCAATTGTGAGTGATCGATCCGCTTTAGTTGTCACCCTTTTTTCAGCTCCTGATTCACCATTTCCAGCAGAATTTCTGCCAATTGTTTCAATCCATCACCCTTCTGAAATCTGGTTGGACTGGGTGACAGAGTTAACCCACTAAGCGTGTTTAGGATTCACTGATTTCCTTGCATGGTATTGCTGGTCTGACTCAACAACTCAGCCTTCTTCCTCAATTTTCCAATTGGAATGAACATGCTAATGGCTAGCTGACAACCATGGGTAATACATCCAACCAGTTTGTTTTTCTAAGGAAGAATTAATACTAGTAATAGTTGATTCCATCACCATCGCCATCATAACAATGTTCCCATATTTGCTTGTATAACCATATTCAGTGGCCCCATGGCCAACCTTAACACAGGCATAGCAGAATATAGAGATCCCTTCATAAGTAAAAGCTTGCCGTACTAGATTTTCACCTTCGTCCCCAACAAGATTAACACCAGGAATCAAGGGTTCATTCAAGTTCACTTAGATACACATCTGAGCAAAGTTCCTCAGTCTGATTTTCTATAAAATTATCCATCCATATCGGTTATCTTAACACCTGGACAAGATTATTACACAAATAACACGAGATGATACAGAAATGATGGGTTAACTCCCATATGGATGGACTCTAAGTTTTGGTACGCTTATACTTTGAGTTCTCCACTGTTCCAGGTGTCAGAAGAAACTAAAACAAACTAAAGCAACCTTAAAAAGTCGAGTAGAACCTGTGCAGGTAACATTATGTAGAAGGTTAACTCCTTTGGAAATGGATATTGACTAGTTACCAAAAACTGAAGAAGGGACACTGGGTTGTTTTTAGAGTAGTTGCAATCTCTAAAATCTAAACTTTCTAAATATCACAAACTATTGAGGCAATAGCAAATCCTATGGAGGCAAAAATATAGATTGCAATGGAAGAAAGATGGTGATTAGAACACTCTCTTCCTTTACCATAGAACTATTATTAGGAGGAAAAGAAATAGAATTACACAACTTCATACATCTGTTAGCCTCATGGTGGAATCTAAGGATTAGATCGGAGATGAATTTATCAACTTCTTCCAATTTAGGTGGTCTCTTTATTTAGACTATGCAAGAGCCCTTTTTTCTGCCTCTTATCCTTCACGTTCTCCAAGATGTTGAGAGGCAATAGCTAATTCAGAAGGTCATTAATAAGAAAATTTTCTTAGCTCTGCATATTTTGGGTTCTGATAAGGCTTTTGGTCTTAATAGGTTTAACTTGGGATTTTTCTAAGTTTATTGGAATACTGTTACCATTGATGCTTACAAAGTAATCCAGGACTTCTTTAGAATTGGAAAGATGCCACACTCTTTCAAAGCTATCTTTGTTGCCTTAGGCCCAAAATGGAGTAATCCTAGTTGCCTCCTCAATTAGCTTTTGCAATACTATTTATAAGTTGGTAGCGAAGATTATCACTCTTCGGCTAAAGTGGATGATTCATAAGTTGGTTTCAGAGGGCAAGTTACTTTTGCCGAGTAATACTATTTTGGCTTAGAAGATTCTCTATTCACTTTAGAAGGCTTCTCCTTTGAAACCTCTTATGGTCATTAAACCTGATATGAAGCGAGCCTACATCATGATTTTGGAGTTTTTTGATCGATGTCCTTTATAGTTTTGGCTTTTCTGAATAGTTTATTCAGTGCATTTAGGGATGTATTGGGGTATCTACATTCTTGATATTGGTGTATGGCTCTCCATCATTTTTTTAGTCTAGTACAGGACAGTGGCAAGGGTATACTTTGTCTCCTTGTTTATCATTCATGCTAAGATGCCTACATAATCCTTAAAGGATGTTGTTTATCAGGGTGTCACACATGGTGTTAGGACAGCTCGAGCTAGACCAAGATCCCTCACTTCTTGTTTGTTGATGGTTGCTTACTAGTGTCTCGAGCCTCCTCTAAAGATTGCAAAGTCATCAAAACTCTACTTCAAAGCTATTGTCATCTATCAGGTCAAAAGGTGTATTGAGAGAAATCTTTGGTTCTATTTAGGCCCTAGGATATCCCATGAGTTGAGTGGTCGGCTTGTTTCCATTCTAAAGATTCAGAAGGTGCATTCATTAGATTCCTATTTGGGGCTTCCATGAAACTAGGATGGCTGAAACTAGAGGATTTTCAACCTATTAAGAGAAAAATAGGTAAGTTGAACTCCTAGAAATGGAACATACTATCATTTGTAGGTAGCTATACCAAGATTAGGTCTATTCTCTATTCTATTCTTGTTCATATTACATTTGCTACTCCTATTTCTATTTCTTCATCTTTGTGGTTTATAGAATTATTATGAATTTCTTATGGGAGCCAAGTGGTCCACATCATTTCATGGAGCACAATATGGTTGCTTAGAAAGTTGGGAGGCCTAAGAATTCCTTTGATTTCATCTTGAAGGATGCCTCTATTAAGCAAGGTGGCCAGGAAGATTGTTCCATAGCTAAATTCATTACTCATTTGATGGCTTTCCTTGAAGTACCAATTTCAAGGCTCTTGGATTGCATATCATCCTAAGAGGAGTTCTTTGGTGATTTAGAAAGCAATATTCAAAATCTCTAAGGTAATTGCTAATAATTTCAGATGGTTCATTAGGAATGGGAGGATAGTTAGATGGGATATGGACCCATGGTTTTATAGGGAGCCCTTAAACCAACTTCCAGTTGTCGTTGATGTTATTGCCTTAAAATCGGCTCTACTGTTGATACTCTTTTCAACTTTTGAGGGGGGATGGAACATAACTCTACTATACTGGCTTTTTCATCTAGACCTAAATGCTACAATATAGTAGATGCCAAAAAGTGATATTGACTTAAATGACAACCTCACTTGGGGCCCAGTTATCAGAAGAGAGTGATAGTTAAAGAGGTGTACCACTCATATTTACGTCATTCCTACAATCCTCTCTCTCACTAAGTAGCGAAAGTGCAGCATTTAGATGCCTCTTAATGGGTTCTTTTCTTTATCTAGCCCATTATATATCAAGGCCTCACCAAAGCTGAACTCCTCTTAAGTTGAGTACCATCCATCTTCTCTTTGTTGACATTGTCAAGAGATTGAGATTGTTGATCAACTTTTTCTATCATGTCCTAAATCTCACCAAATATGGAACACTACTGGTGCATTGGTTAGGTCTCATCTAGCCAATATGGAAGTTGTTTTGGATTATATCTATCGTTCATCTACTCTTTGAACCACAGAAGGGAGAATTCTATGTTGATCCATATCCTATGGTGCATTTGGAGGAGCAATAACGAGTTGTTTCCTTCTTCAAGCCTAGATCACGACTTAAGACTTTTATAGAGCCTCACATTCAACTATTTGTCCTAGCATCTTGAGACACTCTACATCTATGCTTGTAAGTTCTACAATTCTCTCTCCTATTTCTTGGTGTTCCCTACCACTGGGATGGTTGAAGTTGAATTTTGATGGTTCTGTATAAGAGACCCAGGTAGAAGTTAATTATATTTTTTGGGATGCTTATAGATGGTTCATCACTATCAGTGCTGTTCTTCTAGTGAATGCCTATGTTCCTCAACTTGAGTTGATGGCAGCTTGGCATGATATAAAGCAAATTATTTATATTACCTTATAGCATAGGCTTATCATTGAAGGCGATTCTAGCACTGTGATTTACTAGATTCGATTCACTTCTTCTCAATGTCTGTATTCCCTACTGAGAAGTATTATTAAGATGCTACTCCCCTTCAGAGCCACCATGATAGTTCATCATATCCATCATAAAGGAAATCAAGCTGTTGACCCTCTTACCATGATAATGGTATCTCTTTTGAACATGTGTTATGAAATGAAAGTCCCTAGCAGAGCCATATTCTACCTTGTTTGTGGATGTTAGCAAAGCAACCTATCCTCATCTGTTCTAAAGCTCTCCTTTTACTAAAAAAAGGAGTACTAAGGGATTTTGTCACCTTGTTCTCTCTATTTTTTAAGATTTAATTGAGAGAGATAGGCATGCTCCCTAAGTTTATTTGTTAATAAACATAGAACAAATTTATAAGAGCAATAAATGATGCAAGTAATTGGTTTATTAGCTAGGTGGCATTGGTGTTTGAGCTCTTTATCCCGTATAAGTATTCAAAATCTCTCTTTCATAATGGAACTAAATACTTATCAATATGGGCTCTACAAAATGACACAAATTGAAGTGTTTTTTTTAAAGAAGTATATAACAGCAGTGGTTAAGTAAAGCAACAAAAAAATGGACAACCAGATACTATAATCACTATAATGATTTTTTATTAGATTATGTCTAAAAACATAGTCTTTTATATTTAGAATGCGTTTTCTAAAATGTAGTATAGGTGAGTGTAGTTAAAAGTCTCTCTTTTAAGCTATGTTTTTTAAATGTAGTTAAAAGTCAAAAAAATATAGCTTTTAAATATATTTAGATTACATTTTTATTAGAAAAAGTAATCTATAACTGTACAAAAGACTACTTTTTTAGTAAAAAACGTAATCTATTATTTACTTTAGACTACATTTTTATCAGAAAATGTAGTCTATAACTGTATAAAACACTACTTTTTTATTAGAAAACGTAGTCTGTCGTTTACTTTAGACTACGTTTTTTTATTCAAAATATAGTATATTTAATACTATTATACAAACATATACTTTTAATTCCAAAAAAACCCAAATATTAAATTAAAATATCTAATACTATCATACAAATATCCAATACTGTCATACAAACATATACTTTCAATTCCAAAAAATCCTAAATATATTGAATTGAAATATCCAATAGTATCATACAAATATTCATAACATTTTTCAAATAATCCAAACTTCAATATACTTTCTAATCAAGAACTATAATATAGTCATTTGATAGTTTTTCTTCAAATGAAACCTTACAAGTACTCGACTCATTCTCCGTGCATAATACCGATCTCTTCTTGTTTATAAGTTTTCTTCTCGCCAAACTGTATATATATAAGTTACTCAGAAAAGAAGCACTAAATAACACATGACACAAAAATCTAAAACCATAAAAAGTAGTACTTATATCAAGCACATAATAATAACCTACCTTTTCATTGGTTGAAATGATATGATTCTCAATGATCTTTTTCATATACATGATGATATAATAGCCACATTCAATACCTAATGGTTGCTTAGGACACTTGAAAAATAAATTTAAAGTTTTTATAAGATTCAAACAAATAAGATCTAATTTTATGAATTATTAAAAAGAATATGCAGCTCAATATACCTGAACTGACTCCCAAGTAAGTATTTTTCTTGCATCTCGATTAGCTTTAGCATTGTATATTTTGAGTGCATTGATATAACAAAGTATAATAATAGTGTGAGACTCAAATGATATAACCAAGCAAATTACTATAAAATTATAAAAAAATAAATACTTACATATAATATTTTTTAATTCTTTTTCTGCTGCATGTCTAATAGAATTACAAAAATATACTTTATCCTCATCAGGGTCAATAACTATCAAGGACCAGTGATCCCTTCATAAACATAATAACAATAATCAATAACTTAATATCAAAGGTATCAATTTTCATTAAAAAAATACTTACCTAGAGTTATAAGGAGCTAGAAATAATTGATCCACATTACAATGCTCTAATGTTTTAGCAATCAAATCTGATCGTGCTTCAGCCGATCCAGAGTGTACAGAGATCTATTCAGGGTCTATGAAGCCATACATGTTAGCAGTTTTGATTTCTTAAGTTGATTGTACAAATAGCTACATAAATTAAATTATTCAATCCCATAATTATTATTACAAACTTGTAACATCTTAATTGCATATGAAACATAAAAAATATAAAAATATCTTATTATCTCATACATAGTATAATACAACTAGAAGTAATCTTCTTCATTGAGCAAAAGTGATCAATATCTTTCCAAATAATATAACAGATCCATTCATGATCAAAGACACCAACATCCAATGGCACAGTTATTGTATTTGTATCTCCTAAACTTGTTGCAATGTGATTCTTTAAATATGATAAAATCTATGGATCCATTTCTTTTCTTTTTATCTGTAACTTTTGCGGAACAATCTTAGCCTGCTCATAGTAATGAAATTCAATTCATATATATTACATAGCAAATAATTTATCAATATAAATTAATCACAAATTTATAGATAAGTTAAAAAGTTTCAAATACCTTGACTCGATCATCAATAACTAATGCTCGAGGCCATGCAACGTGAGAGCCAACAAAATCTTTAACTTTCACAGGATCATTACCAATTGTTATTGGAAGGAGAGCATCATTGTCAAAATAAACATCAATAGATACATGATAATTATGAATACCCAAAAAAATTTCATGTACAACAGAGTTTGGCGCTACATTCTCAATCACCGTACCATATCAATTATATTGTTAATAGATCCTAGTGCCAATTTGCATGGTTTTCCCTTCAAAGCAATAACATTAGAAAATATAAGTACTATAAATTTAAATAAAATGCTACAAATAATATGATGGGTTTGACTTACTTTATATAGGCTTTAACTTCTATTGTATTTTTGAACACATAAAGATGTGTTTTTTTAACTCCTTCACGTCAGCTCTAAATACATGAGAACCAAAAAGTGATTTTTCAATACTTTTTAGACCATCATACTCATTTCTCATTGATGAGATTCCAACACTTTCATATTTGACAAGTACTCCGAACAATATTTTACAACTTCTTCAGCAATATAACATTTGTAATGCAACCTTCTGGTCTATTGCGATTGCGTACATATCCTTTTAAGATCTTCATGAATCTTTCAAAAAGATACATCCATCTTAAATAGACTGATCCACATAACTAGACTTTGCGTACAAGGTATACTATTAAATGAACCATTATGTCAAAAAGTAAAGAAGGATAATTTTTTTCCATCAAACAAAGTCTTCACAAGTTCTTCTTGTAGCAAACTGAGATTGCAAGTATCACAACTTTGTTGTAAAGTTCATTGAAAAACAAACTTAGTCTAGTTATTGTGGATCTTATGTTCTTATTCAATAATCCTTGTAATATTAATGAAAGAATTTGTTGGATCAAAGTATGGTAGTCATGAGATTTTAGGCCATAAAACCTCAATTCTTCATAGAAACATAATTTCTTAAGTTAGAGCAGTATCCATCGAGAACTTTAAGTGCAGATAACATCTTACAAAATTTGGTTTTCTTAGCCTTAGAAAGTGTGTAACTTGCAGTAGGCAAATATGTCCTTTTTTTATCCACTATTAGCTGTAGCTCACTTCGAATTTCTAGATTTACTAGATCTAAATGACTGCTTAGTCCATCCTTTGACTTTTCAGGTATATCAAGAAGGGTTCCCACGATGCTCTCACATATAATTTTCTCAATATGCATCACATCTAAGACATGATGTACATGAAGAAACTCCCAATATTCAAGATAAAAAACATTGACCTTTTTTTTCATGCAACTTTAGACTTTGCCTCTAAAACCTTGTCCTTCTTTTTTGAATTCTCAACATGCACTGTATTTGCTTATTTTTTTTCATACACAATTAAATTTTGATCTTTTGTAAAATTTCTGTTCTAGTTAAAGGTTTAGGCTCAACATCAAACTCTTGACAACCATTAAATGCCTTTTTTGCTCTTCTATATGGATGATTTATGTGCAAAAATCTCTTATGACCTTGGTACACATTTTTTTCAACTATGTTTCAAGTATACACTCTGTGTATTTTTAGCACAAATTGAGTATGCCAAATAACCCTTAACACTACAACCACTCAAATTTTCATACGTGAAAAAATCATTTATCATCCATAGCAATAAGGCCTTTAAGGTGAATACCTCTTGCAAATATGCATCGTAAACTTCAACATCGACATCCCATTGCATTTTTAAATCATCAATAAGTAGTTGCAAGAAGATGTCAATGTCATTTTTTAACTGCTTAGGACCCAATATCAACAAGGTTAACATCATAAATTTTTGCTTCATACACAACTTTGGTGGGAGATTACTTAAGGAGCTATATGGGTTTATCCCATCTGCTGCAAGTGCTAATCGGAGATTTCGTGGCTCACATGCAAAATCAGGCCATTTGTAGTCTATTAATTTTCATGATGCTGCATCTGCTGGATGTCGAACATAATTATCAACTTCTCTTTCACTGGAATGCCATGTCAAATCTTTCGATATTTGATGAGTACCATACATTCTTCTAAACCTGGGTATTGGGGGAAAATATCATAGAACTTTTATCGGCATGCCTACTTTTGGATGATTGGACCCTTTAGGAATCTTTTATCTTGATTCAGAACAATTTGGACATACATCAACATCCTTGTTTGCATTTCTATACATAATGCAATCGTTTGGACATACGTATCTTTTCATATTGCATTCCTAAGGCGCACAATATCTTTTTTGCTTCATATATTGATGTTGGCATCAAATTTTCTTTTGGAAGCACATCACCCCAAAAGCTTAATAGCTCATTGAAACTTGCGTCGCTCCACCCATATTTTGTTTTAAAATTATATAATTGTACTAAAACAGAAAGCTTAGTGAACCCACTACAAACAGTATATAAAGGGCGTTCAACATCATCCAACAAGTCAACGAATTACACTGACTTATTTGAGTATTCTAGATATACACTAGTTTTACTTTAAAACATGCTTTGATCAATAATAAACATGCTTTAATGCATTATATTTAGATCTACACTAGATCTACTTTAGAACATGCTTTGAACATTATAGATTTACTATGCATTCCTAAACCTAGGAGGCTCTGAAACCATTTTTAGAAAAATTGTTCCTGGGGAGTCCCAAGATCCCAGGTGAAGTATGCATATATTTTATTTAAATTTAATCTAATTAAATTTATAAAATATGCCATGTATATATGTAATTGAAAGTATAATTAAAATTAAAACTTTGTACCTTTCAATTTGTGAATATTGCAAAAGCTGGATGCAGATCTGATCTCCTGTGAACGGTCCCCTCTTGATGCATTGTGAGAGCCGCACGTGCCACTCTTCTATTTCGTATGCACATCAGGATACCTTAAGACAAGGGATGTAGAAAATAGAAGGAACAATAAAATGGAGAACTCTTCTCCAAGAGAAGAGACCCTCTCTTCTCGTACTGGACTTCTTTGTTTAGGACTTTCTCTCTGCTATCGTGAAAGAAAAGGGTTGAGAAGGGCTTCTTAAATATCTGATGGAATACAATGTAAACCCAGCGTAAAAACCAACCCAAAAATAAAATTTTGACTTGTTTTACGGATGGAATCAACAACAATCTGATGGTTCAAACGAATAAAATTTCGTTACTATATGGATCATGAACACGTTGTCAACGCATAAAAGAAAGTTTATCCAAAATTACGGATTCACCACATGACAACGTGTAACACAAATTTCGTAAACATCTTAATGGCACAATCATAATTTATATAAAAATTTAAATTCACATCATCTTAATGATAAAATCATAATTTGAACGAAATGGTACAATCGTAATTTATAAGAAATGGTATGATCGTCATTTATATGACATTTTAAACTCTAGTTGCTGCAAGCATTCGAAGGGCACAACGTAATTTAAAAATATTAAAAATATCTATAAATAAAAAATAATTAGATTAAATCTGTTTGAAATCCAAATTAAAATCTGAAAGAACTCATGCGAAGATCTCGAACCATACTTTGCATTGGACTTATCTAATTTTTAATTTGAAGTGATTTATAATTTTAAAATTTATAAATAAATGATCAGATGCTATATTGGATATCCGATTTAAACCACTTTGAAATCGAATCTAAACCACTCTATCGTCAGACCAACCATTGGTCTATAGTTCAAGTCCTACCCATAATGGGTCCAAATAAATTTTAAAAATCCACTTGAGTTACAAACTAACTTAAGTTCATCCATAGAATAAGTACTACTGCTAAAGCCCAATGCTAGCTAGACACCGCCAGTACAAACTCAGTATTACCCATATGACCAAGCCCCACTTAGATCATGGTCAAGCCTGTCTTCAGGTTACCTGACTATGTGTGTGACTCCATAGGTTCGAATCTAAGCCGGTAGCATAGGAACAGTTCCTATACCAATTGATGTGACCATCTAGCAATGGTACCCGATGTCCGAATAGATCAAATGTATGCAAAGAAATATTCAAGAACCTAGGCTACGATTACCGTATAATTCATTCCCTTGTCCAAATACTCAAGATGAATTCAGAGTTTACTGCCAACTTTCGAAAAACATCTAAGTGTGTTTCAACGTGCTCAATCCTGTGACTCCTCACATGGATTACCCTGGCTAAGGTTTTGCAAAATTGAAACACAAACCAAGCATTAACTCTAATACTTAGAGTGGACAATTCCATCTTGACTTATCACTGATTTAACAAGTACTTGACTATACCCAGCAATCTTTCGTCATTGGATTAGAAATTCAGGTAGCCTAGCGCCTAGGTACAGTGAGTTGCTTACTAAGTCACCATGATAGTCTCAGGTCAAAGGGACACTTATATCCATTGCCTTCTGTGAGATACCCTTGACAGCAGAGTACTCAACAAAGGTGAGTGAATGTACTCCTATATCACCTGCATGAATACTAGTATCATACACTCCTTGGTTTAAGAGGATAAACCAACCTATATGGCACACAATGACCTATACTTGACTATGTTATTGTCCTTGGTAATAAGGTATCATTTGGTCGCGAACCCATTTAAAAATTATTCAACAATTCCTTCTTTCTCAAATAAATGTAATTCTAAGGACTACAACATATAAGGTTCTATTGGAAGATAAAAAAATGCTATACTATCAAAATAACTTTTATTAATCAAATAAATCAGGTACAATTATAATGAATCACAACCGTCTATAAGCTAGACGATTGGCTGTAGGGCATATTTCCTAACAGAGCATTGTTGAAGGATCAACATCAGCAGCTTTATAATATTATTAACCGTTGAATGTTGATGTTTATTTAATCTAAAAATACACTTTTATAGGTATTGTTTAATTACATTATCTTAATATTTTTTAATTTTATAACTATTATTTCTATTAGTGTATAATTATGCTGTAATTTTGTATCTAATTGCTATGATATTTAAAGCAATAAATGTATAAAGAAAAGAGAAGAAAAAATTAAATTGATCATCTATAAATTATTTTTAAAAAATTGTATACTGATTTCTTTAAAAAAATCAATCCAAAATGATTTATAGGCCGGTCCTAACCCAAATTATTAGGGTTAGTGTTTAGCTTTAATGATCCAAAACTGAAAGTGATGCAAATCTAAAAGTAAACCATATTCAAAATGATATAATTTGAACTGACCGCCACCTCTACTACAAGGCAATGATTTATCTTTTCCTAATAAAGAAAATACGAAAGTTAAGTTACTTCATGGAAGGCTGACATAATGGAAGACCGGCAACAAAGTTTGATAAAATACAAGCAATCATCAATGCTATCCATACCCTAATCCCAAGATATCTAATTTTGAGTGGTAAAGATTAGTTTAAAAAACATCTCAAGGACGTGTTTAGTTAATCCAAGACTGGACTAGATTACATGTTATATTTTATGGATAAAACAGTCCATTTGGACTAGCCCATATCAATCCAACACCTCCTCGCTCGCATGAATCTTTCTCTTTTTTAGAAAAAAAATCTTCTTGCACACATTCGATGCAGAAGGACGCACACTGCACACATTAATTGAGACTTGGACATGGACAAGCATATTTCAGCAAGAATAACGAAATAGGCATCAATTTTTTTTATTTTTGAATAGGCTCTACAGAGTCAAAAGTTGGAAGGTGCTGCCCATGTTGGGCGTGGTGACAACCAAGATTAACAGGGAAAAAAGACAACGAAGATGGCCTTCTCTTGTTTGCACTCCACTGCCTCCTAAACCTTCTACATGTCCAGCATGCATCCTGATCGAATCCATTGCCCAACAAAACTCTTGAAATAAATCAAAGAATTCTAACTAGGAACCCTAATTAGAGGACAGCAAAGAAGGTGAGCTGCATCTATTTGTTAGCTACGATCATTGATCAACAGGCTCTCGGTAAATGGCAATTTGAAGACTAGAGATAGAACGGATAGAACAAGTTCGTTTTGTTACCTCCAGTTGTGATCCAGAAGCCAAAGGATAATTGATTGAGAGGTTGACAAAGTTGAAGGATAGGATGGAAGCATATCAAATGGTGACACTATAACTACTTAGAATTTGACCTTTCCGTTTGTTACCACCGGTACGATCCAGAAGCCAAAGGATAATTAATTGAGAGGGTTGACAAAGTTGAAGGCCAGGATGGAAGCATATCAAATGGTGACACTATAACTACTTAGAATTTCACCTAAAAGGATTAGACAAGAAATTATTATTTAAATTTTTAATTCTATATAAGTATTTAATTTTTCTTTTACTATATAATCAATGTAAAACTAAATATTTATCAATAGGAACTCTCACATACTTTCTTTGTTTGAGTGTTCATTAGTCCATATAGGCTACAAATTGAATTTATTCTTATATCATTTATCAAAACACAGGATCTTATAAAAAAAAACTAGTCAAAGTCATTGTTTTGATCCCTTAATTTTTTATAAGTATCTATGATGATTTTTATATAAGCGATGCGGAACTAAATATAGACTTTCATAGACATGAGTAATTAACGACGGAGAGATAAGTGAACTCAACTTCCTTATAGATTAATTGCTTCCTTAAAATTTACTAGAATAAAAGATACATCAATATGGAAGCCAACTGATCGACGATGCTCTTTTTTTTTTTTCTTATCTTCTTTTATATAAATTTCTAAATAATGAAGGTCTGATCTAACTGCTTCATATAATTTTTTAGAAATATATAATTTCATCAAAAATTAAGATCTTTTAATGGCTATTTTTGAGGAACAGATTGCAAATCGAAGAGACATTTATCAAGAAGGGTTAGCTAGCAAGTAACGAAAGCTCATTTTATGAAACTTTTTTTGAAATTGTGAATACACTCCATTGCAAGGAAATTAAGTTTGATTCACAATTACTGTAAAACCATTGAATATAACAAGAATATGGTCTTCAATCTTTCAGGACCTATGTTTGAGCTGTAGAAAGATTTATATTTGAGATGAAGGAAAAGATGCATCAAAGCTCACTTCAGTAAAGTATGACACTAATTCACAAATGTTATTTGTTAGCAAATTTGATTGGAAAGATATTTAAAACCTTTCCTCCAAAATAATCACGTACCAGCTGTGTCCTTCAGAAAGCCCCTCATCAATTCCAATGTTAATCCTGTTAGAAAAAATTTTAAATAATAAAAATAAAAATATAAAAAAAGGAAATGCCCGTGAGCGAAACGCTCGCGGACGATCTTTCCATTGCGTGGACGTCCGTTGCCTCAGCGGATATTTGTGTGAATGTTGGAAGACCAATCTTTTAGAAACGGTCCAAATAATTTAATTTGTAAGTCGTTTTGGATGTAATTTGGGGTTAACGGCCATTAGACCTTTAAGGCCATTATGGGCCGAGCCGTTGGAGCTTTTATGGGCCGAGCTTATAAATAGGCTAAGAGATTTAGATTGAGGCTATGAATCAATTTAGAATAATTTGGAGTAGCCTATATGATTTATTTTATCTTATTTTATTTTTATATTTTATTGATCTTTTGGGCATCTGAAGGTAATCGTTGGGTTTGCACCTTCACACGATCGTGCTCGTAGTAGGAAGATCGGGTCGAGCTGGGTCGTTGTACCTTGAGGACAGATCGCCAACAACCTGCACGAAGGGACGAAAATTTGATCCTTAGGACAGTGTCTAACATGCCTCGGTCCTGGTTTGATCCATCTAATCTTTTGGTTTTACTTTATTTGTATATTTAAATTTCTATAACATATTTCTAGCAATTTTAGAAAGGGATTTTTTGTAAGATCAAAACTATTTTCCAACAGCTAAGGATCAAATTTTTCTTCTTTTCTAGATATTGCTAGATTTTCAATTCCATCTTCTTATTCTGTTTTGCATTTGCTCAACATATAAATTTTTCATGCCACTCTGAAATGCATGTGCATTAATGGTGCAAATGTTGCTATGCTAAATTATGATCATCCATTGGGCCCAAGATTTAAGGGGAAAAGATTATGGTTTGAATACTTATTATTTTTCTTGGGCAAAATATTAACATTGCTGCAATGCTTTAAGTTATATTTCATAAGTTGATCTTTTTATCGTTGGAATGTTGGAGTTAGTTGATGCTATGGTAAAATGAATACTCAGTTTATCTTCACCATCAAACTGTTAAGTGCTCATGCACATACATGGACATAAATTGGTGTAACAAATCTTGGTTATTAAATAGATTGGACAATCATGGTCATGTACTTAGCCTATAATAAAAGCGACTGTCCAGCTATCTCTGCAATTTGCTATGCAATTGTTTTAGTACAAACAATCATTATTTGGTTTATCTGCTTCATTTGTAGTATCAGATTTTAATACATTTTGATATGCCTCGGGCGATATATGGTGAGCATAAAATATACTAAACTAATAAATAAGACATAACAAAAATAATAACATATGACATTGTTGTCTTATTCTAAATGTTAGACACTGTTGAGCTTCATTTGTCTTCTGACTTGTTAGAAGTTGAAGCTTGAATCTTGGTGTGTGTGCATATGGTTTGTTCAACATGTTAGAGGCTTCTTTCTATTCACCGAACATTCACATGTTTAATTATATGTATATAAATACATACACATTTATACATGTATGCATATAGGTACACAGACGTATGCAAATCAGGTAGGGCTTGTCACATCTTAGTGCCTAAGTACATATGTAATATGTATACTTATTCTCTCCTCAAGTTGGTGTAGTAACTAACAAAGCTAACAAATATAAAGTTGAAGTGCTAATCAGAAAGTGAATTACTTTGTTCACTGGATAGATGGACAAGGGGTGAAGTCATCAATCAGGTGGTTAACCATTCAGCATGAAAATAAAGCCTTGTTGAAAAACACACATGCTTGTACTTGTGCACATAATATATGCGTGCTTGTATATAGATGTATTTTTATATCATTTTATTATTTTACTTGCAGCTACTAGCATATATATTTGCATTCTAATATAAATGCAAAAGTTTTTCTATTCCAGATAAGTGTTTTCTGGTATAGTGATCAATATTTAATATCTCATTGTTGTGTTGAAGTTGCTAGACAAAAGTGACAGCATTGGGCAAATACTTATTGCTTACCTACTATTGTGAATCTTTTATGTTACCAAATGGCAAAGAATGGATGAACTTGGATGCTGTGACAAGGTATGTCATTTAAATGCTATATTTTGAGTCTCTTGAAATCTATTGCCATGAGATTTAATAAAATTTTTTATAATTTACTCATGACTGTTGAAATATCCAACTTATTGTTTACCTTGTATTTGGATATTCAATTCTAATATATCTTTGCCTGATTCTCTTATTTGAGGTCTAGTTCAAAAATAAAATTATCTCTTTGGAATTTGCCGAAAAGATTTTGGCAGATTAATTAACCAAGGAGTTATCTAGGAATGGAGTCCTAGATTCATCGAGGGGGATGTGGCTTAAGCCCATTATTTGGGCGCCAGCAGTGGATACCCAACCTCTATGATTGGATATCCCATGAATAAGGTTCAATGTGGTAGAAACGAAGCTGATTGAGTGATCGTGTTAGAGCACAAAATTTTGAAAAATTTTCATCACATCCCTATGATGAGTGCTCTTATAAAGTGACAAAGTAAATTTGTGTAAGGTTGAGTCATACTCTTAATGGATCCGAGGTAGGTTATCTGCAGGGTATTGTCACAAATACCCTTGGAGGATTCACCTATATGAGAATCGTCATATTAGGCCATGACTAAAGGTTTGGGCTAACCTTAAAGAATTCTCATGAAAAATCAAGGTACTAAGCGCAAGGCCTTTAATATGCGCTGACTGCTTAAACCCAATTGATCCATACTGTGTGTGTGATTAGTAGAAGTCTGAGTCAAAGGACCTAGTTCAAGGTCTAATCCACTATGGTTCCTTCAGATGTATACAATCAACACTAAGTGAGGTTCAAGTCCATAGGACATCTCACCTATTGCGTAGTATAAGATGCCCTAAAATTTTTGTTATATTTATTTTTTTTATTTTTTTATTTTAAACTTTTGTGGGAGATTGTTAGAAAAAGTTTTAAATAATAAAAATAAAAATAAAAAAAGGGGAATGCCCGCGAGCGAGACGTTCTTTCCGTTGCATGGACAACGGACATTTGTGTGAACGTTGGAAGACCAACGTTTCAGAAACGGCCCAAATAATTTAATTTGTAAGCCATTTTGGACGTAATTTGGGGCTAACGGCCATTAGGCCTTTAAGGCCATTATGGCCGAGTCGTTGGATCTTTTATGGGCCGAGCCTATAAATAGGCTCAGAAATTCAGATTGAGACTAGGAATCAATCTAGAATAATTTGGAGTAGCCTATATGATTTGTTTTATCTTATTTTATTTTTATATATTTTATTGATCTTTTGGGCATCTGAAGGTAATCGTTGGGTTTGCACCTCCATACGATCGTGCTCATAGTAGGAGGATCAGATCGAGCTGGATCGTTGTACCTTGGGGACAGATCGCCAACAACCTGCACGAAGGGGCAAAAATCTGATCTTTAGGGTAGTGTCTAACATGCCTTGGTCCTGGTTTGATCCATCTAATCTTTTGGTTTTACTTTATTTGTATATTTAAATTACTATAATATATTTCTAGCAATTTTAGAAAGAAATTTTTTTGTAAGATGAAAACTATTTTCCAACAAATCCTATCCCCCTTATTCTCAGCACCAGGGCCATCACTGGTCGTTATATATCACCGCAGCTTTTTTCATCAATGTTGTTGGGTGGTCCTCACTACTAGCTAGTACTTTTTATCTTCTGCTGTCCTCTAACATGTAAATGCTCATATATATTGTTGCCCCGGGATCCATCCTCCGACTTGGGCGCGGTCGGTCTCCAGGAAGAGGGGGGCGGACCTGCAAAAAGAAGCCCACACGCGGGGGGACGCTGGGGGTGGTCCTCCGTGGAAGGCCCTCCGACGCTCAAGTCAGTGGAGAAGAAAGCGGCGATCAACCAGACAGTGGGGAGGTGGATCTCACCGGGAGACCTCTCCAGGGGCGGCCAATCGGAGGCTCCAGAGGGCAAGAGCACCGACGAGCTGCTGGAGAGGGAGAGAGTGCGTCAGGAGTCGCGTACCTAAAAGAATCTGTGAGTCTGATATTTATAGACAGTCACTGGGGTCTTGAGCACCTTCTGGAAGGTTCGGAGGTTGTTACGATACGGAGACAGACAGAATCAGACCGTTGTGGGGCCGTTAGAATCCGTATCCTGTTTGTTCAGAGATCGACGGCTGGGAGAGCCCCTTGATGTCTCGAGATCTGGTTGAGTAGGCCTGGGGCGGTTACGATAGGCTTTAGGCCACGTCCCGACATGATTCGTTGTTTAGGACGCCGTTCTGGTAGGATCGGGCTCTCCCGCGTCAGGTTCCGCGGAGGCAAGTGTTAGGTTGCAGATCGCAAATGAAGCCGAGCTACGGAGGCTCGGAAGGAGCCGAGCTATGGAAGCCCGGAGGGGCCGAGCTATGGAAGCCCGGAGGGGCCGAGCCATAGAAGCCCGAAGGGGCCGAGCCATGGAAGCCCGGAGGGGCCGAGCTATGGAAGCCCGGGAGGGCCGAGCTATGGGAGCCCGGGAGGGCCGAGCTATGGAAGCCCGGAAGGGCCGAGCTATGGGAGCCCGAAAGGGTCGAAGGGAGGAGGTTAGCCTTAACCACCTCGCACGGATATTAATGTAATGACGATTTTACCCCTCAACACATGCCCTCCACTCCCTAGTTCGAAGCGTAGGTTCGGGCGTAGGGAGTACAAGTTCGAATGGCGCATTCTGGATGGGACGTCTTGGTTTAGACAGCGCGTGCAATGATGCCCTAATTAATGCGATAGGGCCGTCCTGCCTTCGGGGCTAAGGCTCCTTTATGAGCGACGGTTGAGATCATGCCACGCTACGAATCCCGATCGATCGGGCGTTTGTCGAGGCGGTTCCGAATGCCTAGGGTGAAACGCCCCGCCTCTTCAGGGCGGCTTCCTTGGCGGAGAAGCGAAGTGATGGCCGCATGGTGTACATATATATATATGTGCGCGTGCGCTTGGCGTCTTCTCGTTTTGCTTTCAAAAGGGGTCTGGCCTTCATCTTCTTCGACGTTTACTGTTTTCGTTTGGTACCACTCTCAATGGCGATGAGCCCCGACGATGTGGCCTCCGAGATCGTTGCCGAGGATCTGGGGAGGATTCATCAGCGGTACGGCTTTCCCTTGGACATCGTTCTACGAGTGCCGGAGCTCGATGATAGAGTTACCCGGGATCTAGGGTCCGGGGTCTTCATCTACGAAGATAGTTTGAAAGCGGGTCTTCGTTTTCCTCTCCATCCCCTTGTGAAGGAGATCATGATCCACTACAATATTTGCCCATCAATGGTGGCTCCAAACAGCTGGCGGAACATCATCGGATTCATCTCGATGTGCCACCAGATCCGGATCGCCGCCACCCTCCCCTTTTCCGCACCTGCTACCACCTGACTCCCGGGAGGAAATCGGAGTGGCCCTACATCGGGCCTCGGAGATCCTTCAACGTAATCGCGGACAATCCCTCTTCCATCAAGGGGTGGAAGAGTCGATTTGTTATTGCGGAGGGGAACGTCGGTTCCGACTTTCCTCGGAGGTGGGGAAATGTTGCAAGGGATGCGGAGACGCATCCGGCTCTATCGGCGCAGGAGAAGGACTTGGACGTCCTCCGTAACGGACATGTATTTTCAGCTAACGATCTGCTATCGGAGGGGGCCCTCTTCGCAGCTGGGCTTAGCCCCCTGGACCCGCAAGGTGAGTCTTTTTTGTGCGGTGCATTTCTCTCGATTAGTGTGCATGGACCTGAGCATGTGTGCTCTGGTTTGGCAGCCACAAGGTTGGCGTTGTCGAGCCTCTCCAAGAGGAAGAGAGGGAAGCGCCCGGGGAAGGCAGCGGCGCGGACAGCGGCCGGCCCGAGAAAAGGGCTCATACATCCGCCAGAAGCCCGCCGGATGCCGGAGTAGTCGCTACAGGGGCACCGGGGGCGAGAGAGGATCCAGGGAAGGCGGTTACGGCGCCCGACCCTCTCGTGCTGAGATTTCAGATAGCTCGGATGAAGCTCCGTTGGCTCGCCAGACCGCGTTCCCCC
Organism: Calamus simplicifolius; assembly: GCA_900491605.1. NCBI lineage: Eukaryota > Viridiplantae > Streptophyta > Magnoliopsida > Arecales > Arecaceae > Calamus > Calamus simplicifolius. Next base: position 274,775 of record UESW01004274.1, read on the forward strand.
TGAAAGAGGAAACGACGGCGGATCCGGCAGAGGCGGCCATCTCCGAGGGGGCCATTGTCCCCGTGGGATCACCACCGGCCCCAGCGGGAGCGGGGGAGGAGACGGCCGTAGCTGAGGGAGTTCAGGGGGAGTCCCTACTTGGTTTATCTGCTGGGGAGTCTGGTAGCAGCGAGGTCGGGCCGCCCTCGATGGGTCGAGAGGCGGGTCAGGCCGAGGCTTCAGGGGAGCCTGCGGAGGAGATGCATGTGACGGTAACCGGGAAGGATGCGTCGGAGGAGGGAGCGCGGCCGGGTGAGAGTCCCGCAATCGGGGCCCCCTCGAAGAAGATTTTGGGAAAGCTGGCCCTTGGGCTGGCTGAAATATCTGAAGAAACCCAAGCCAGGGTCTTGGCAGAGGAGGCTGGGAGGTTGAAGGCCTCTCAGGCGGAGGCCGCCCAGGCCGGTCATTCAGGCGGGGTTGGCCCATTCGGCGGCTCAGACGCTAGTATTGAGGAGGCATTCTCTGCCATGATAAGGTCGGCCCTGTATCCAGGTGCGGATCCTTCGGTGGACAAGTTTGCCGACCTGGGGTTGGTCGACGCTGCGTTCGGGCGGCAAGGCGCGGCAGAGGGCATTCATCTTCTTCCCGATATCGACAACACGACCTTGATGAGGATGACCCGGGCCTATGCATCGCGGGTAAGTTGTCAATCCCGAGTAGCGGGTTTACTCTGGTTGACTTGACCTTTATGTATTCACTTTTTGTGTCGCAGAGTGTTTTGCTTTCTAGGGCGATATGTTGGCGTCTGAGTTTGGCGACTGGGGCCAGTGTTCAAGCCAGGAGGGATAATGTCGAGCTCCGGTCGCGATTGACGGTGTCCGAGAAGTTCGAGGAGCTCATGGCAATCAGTGACAGGAATTTACAGGGGATAAGGGCGGCATATCAGGCTGCCGTGGACGAGGTGTCTAAGCAAAAGCGCAAAGTAAAGGAGCTGCAGGGACTCCTGGCGAAGAACGACGACGCGTGCCTGGAGTTGGCCAGGATTGAGTCAAAACACTCCGCGGAGGTGGCGGCGATGCGGCGGGAATACGGCGAAAGTATGAGTCGGCTGGGAAGAGAGGCCGACGATGAAAGAAGGCGTTTGGCGAGGATGCTCGGCGAAGTGGAGGAGAAATTGAAACGACATGATGGCGAAATCGCTCATCTGAAGGAGGGTGCTAGATGGGACCAGGGGACGATAGCTCGGGTGAGCGACGAGTTATGCCAAGCCCGGAGGGATATTGAAGCCAGACAGCTGAAGATCAGCACTCTGCAGGAGAGGGTCGAGCTGATAAGGGCTGACAGGACGAGAGCCAGGAGCGAGGCAGAAGAGATGGCCAAAAGGTTGGCCGAGCGAGAGGGGGAGGTACGCTCTTATTTTCCCCTTTTTGTTTTTACTACTGGGTTCTCGCAGTGCCGATTTGATTTTGGATTTTTGGATGGCGAAGATGGAGTCGGAGGTTCGGGCTCTTCAAGGTGAGCTCGTGTCCACTCGCAATAGGAGCTCGGAGCTCGAGAGGCGGGCTAGCGAGCTTGAGGAGCAAAACGTCATCCTGGAGGCCCAGGTGATTGAGGCCGAGAAACAGACGGTGGAGGCCAAGACGCAGCACGCCATACTCAGGGGGAGGCAAGACGCTATCAGCGTTGACGCCTTCCATCATGGGAAGGAGGAGTGCAAACAGCAGATTCTCATCAAGCACCCGGAATGGGATCTTTCTTTCCTGAGTGCTGAAGATTCCGAAGATGGCGAGTCCGAAGAAGAAGATGAAGATGAATACGTTGATGTTTCTGACGCCGAGCATGTCGGCGCCTCCGGTCCCAGCGAAGCTGTAGCCTCTGAGGGATGGTCGCAAACTGCCGCAGAGGGGGCGAAAATACCAGAGAAGGGCGAATCTAGCCGTGCTTCTGTAGGTGCTATTGAGGGTTCCTCCAAAGCTGGTGCGGCTCCCGACCCTTAGGGGCCATTCGTGTATTTCATCCTTTAAACGTTCGTTTAACGTTTCTTAGTGAAAGAACTTCCCGTTTCCACTTGAGCGTTTTTCCCGCGTGACTTCGCTGTCGCTTAGTCTCGCCTCGATCGGCTTGTGGCTCTCGATGCTTTTGGGTCATCTTTATTTTGAGATTGGGAAAATGTGTTGGCTTGTACCACTGGGTGAAGCAGGTCGGTTAAGACTGACGAGCACAGTAGGTCGGCTTGGGTCGACAGGCAAGATAGGTCGGCTGGGGCCGATAGGCAAATAGGTCGGCTGAGGCCGACAGACAAGATAGGTCGGCTGGGGCCGATAGGCGAAATAGGTCGGCTGAGGCCGACAGATAAGATAGGTCGGCTGGGGCCGACAGGCGAAATAGGTCGGCTAAGGCCGACAGACAAGATAGGTTGGCTAGGGCCGACAGGCAAAGTAGGTCGGCTAGGGCCGACGAGCAAAGTAGGTCGGCTAGGGCCGACGGGCAAAGTAGGTCGGCTAGGGCCGACGGGCAAAGTAGGTCGGCTAGGGCCGACAGGCAAAGTAGGTCGGCTAGGGCCGACGAGCAAAGTAGGTCGGCTAGGGCCGACAGGCAAAGTAGGTCGGCTAGGGCCGACGAGCAAAGTAGGTCGGCTAGGGCCGACGAGCAAAGTAGGTCGGCTAGGGCCGACGAGCAAAGTTGGTCGGCTAGGGCCGACAGGCAAAGTAGGTCGGCTAGGGCCGACGAGCAAAGTAGGTCGGCTAGGGCCGACAGGCAAAGGGGCCTTCGCGCTTTCTGCCGTTCTGTCAATGCCCTGCCGCTCCACAGGTGATTCGTTTTTATTTCACCAGAATTGATGATACGGCGTAGTGGGGGGAATAAAGCTGCATCAGAGCTTTCTAGAAGGTGCTCTTTTCCCATGCAGGTCACTTCGCCGCACACGCAATCGCCCGTCATTGGTGGATGTCACTTTCGAAGGACGGTACTCTGGGCCCGCCAGTTTTCGAGGTGCTGGCTGGCGATCACCCGTATTTAATGAATGCGATTCAGGATCAGGAGGGGATCTTCGTACACGTCATGGCTCAGGCGGTGGGTTTGGCGCGCAGTGGGGCGCTGTGCCAATCTTGAGGGGCCACGTGAAGGTATGGGCCAGGTGTTTGAATCTCGGGACTCTCGGCTCTAATAGCTCATCCCGGGTTTTCCCTGCCTATAAATAGGGGTGAAAGGGGTCATGTTTGGTTATCCCCAAAGGGTATTTTCCCTTAGAGCTTCCACTATGCTCAGTCCTCTGTTGTTGCAAGTAGGAGAATCAAGTTTCCTCTCATGGGCTCCTCGCCGCCGGATAGCTGGGGCGACTGGGGAGCTGCCGAAGAATGGCCCATCCTTAGGGGATGGGTCCCGGAGATCATATGGAGAGCGCACAAGGAGGGCGCAGAGATCATACGGAGAGCGCACATATGCGCTTCCTATGATCTTTGTGGCCCGTTACGGGGGCGCAAGGTAGGAAGTGCATCGACACCCCCGTAGCACGCACAGACTCTCCCTATTTCGCTGGCTTGGGTTCCCGTCCATTCTCTGAGGGGAATCTTGCCACGGGAGGGAGAAGATGGGAGCAACCGGGGTCGGATGGTCCCGGTTCCCTCGACTGGATGGCGGCCTACGATCCAGCACCCCCTCCTAGGGGAGCGGGCTGGGTCGTCCGGATCCTCAGAATCAGCATCCGCGGCCATGCCTCCTTTTGGATCTTTTAATTCATCCGGGGCCGTGGAGGGTCAGCTTTATCATCCGTCCAGGCGGATTGGCCGTTTCGTGGTTTGCATGATTTGTCGATCCGGACGTCGGAACATCACAGTCGCCTAGGTCTGCTTTGGAGCAGTTGTCCGAGTTTTGCACTTGCCTTTATTTTATGCATTTCAATGCTCTTGTAACGCCTGTGAGGCATTTGTAACTGATCTTGATCGGCAATAAAGGGAATTTGGTTCTGTTTTTCAATCCTCATCTTTTCTGTGCCGAGCTTGCTATCATTATTGTTTGCGGGGTGCCGAAAGCGTTCCGCTCGTCCTTAGACGAGGGTCTCACGTCGCCCGAACCAATTGGGGTTCGCACGCGGTGGTTCAGAGATCGTTCGATGAAACATGCTCCTTGCTTAGGTCAGGAGTTTGATGTTTTCGTGTTTCACCTTTATCGGAGCTCGGAGTATCGTGAGTCGGCTGTGGCCAAAGTTTGGGGAGTTTGTACCTTCTCCCATTATGGTTCGGGGAACCTGTTGCTCGAGTCAGTCGAGTTTCGAAGGTATTTGCCTTGGCCTTGCCAAGGTCCGGAGATTTATCCACTCGGCCCTGCCGAGGTTCGGAGAACATGACGATCGGTCCAACCGAGGCTCGGAGGATGTATCACTTGGCCCTGCCAAGGTTCGGGGATTCAGTCACTCAGCCCAGCCGAGGTTCGGAGAACACTTTACTTGGCCCTGCCAAGGTTCGGAGAACGGTCACTCGGCCCTGCCGAGGTTCGGAGAACACTTTACTTGGTCCTGCCAAGGTTCGGAGAACTGGTCACTGAAGGGAGCGACTCAGCTGTAAATGCGGGCCACAGCGTTGGGTCTACGTGGCGTTTGGCGAGGGGCACCAGGGCGGAACAAGCGGTACATTGCCATTTTTATTGGTGACGCGGCTCTTCCCAGGGGACAAGTCGCCGGGCCGAATGTTGGACCTCTTCCCGAGGAAGGGGCCGATTTTAAGAGGCTTGGGGAAGCGTCGAGGGTATTTATTGCTGGGAGCGACAGATTGGAAAATGCTCTGCTTGGGGAACTCCAAACAATCTGCTCGCACTCTCCGACTTTACTCGGGATAGGGCGCGACTCTTCGGATCCCTCATGCATTAAAATGGTGACACGTGGCGAGTTCTCACGGGTCGGCGGTTGCGGTGCGGCCGATCGAGATACCTGCCTGGCGGGTATAAATATGACCGAGGGGCATTGGTTTCGGCCATCCCTCGGTTTAAGTTCCGAAAAATGGACTCTCCAGGGCGATCATCAGTCGAGTCGCGTTCCTCGCTTAGTAGCCTGCCGCGTTCGGAGGGGAGGCGCACCTCCGTCACTATTGACGGGGAGGGCCTAGCGTCGGCCTTCGCGAATAATCAGCAACTCGCGAGGGTTGCCGAGGAGTATATGGACGTGACAACCAGGGAGGTGGTGGCCCTACGCCGGATAATGGACCAGCAAGAGGAGGAGATCGTGTCTCTCCGTCAGCAGGTGGCTGACTTGACGGGACGCCTGGAGGAGTTGCTGGCCTCTGGGGGCGACTGACTCCAGGGCTTCTGCCCGTTCTTGTTTTTGTTTTTCTTTCTATGTTTTTCCTGTCTCGTTGTAACCCTTTTTCTTTAATGAAGAATGGATCCGTTTTTAGGAATCTTTTTCCTCTTTGAGAACGATTTCCTTGATGCGCCTGACAGACTAGGGTGTCGGCCTGGCCCCATTGTCCTGCGCATTTAAGGTAGATATTTTGAACGACGAGTTACAGGGGGGTCACCCAGAGGTTCTCAACTGCCGGGGGGAATTTCTCAGCTCAGCTCGGGCCCCTTGGCCGATTACGCGGGGCTCTACAGCCTCTTAGGGGAATTCTACCAAAGGTGGCTTCCCTTCGTACACCGATGGTTTTTGTTTAGCGTTCGTTTTCAAACCGAGCGAAGTCCTTTGGGGAATTGTTCGAAATTTTGCCTGGCTTTAATCGGGGCCTGTATACTTGGCTTTTTCTCCTGAATGATTTTTACCTGGCCCTGCCACGGCTCGGGTAATTCGTCGCTCGGCCCAACCGAGGTTCGGAGACTTTGTTTTACTTGGCCCTGCCAAGGTTCGGAGGTTTATTACTCGGCCCAGCCGAGGTTCAGAGAATTTGTTTTACTTGGCCCTGCCAAGGTTCGGAGATTTGTCGCTCGGCCCTGCCGAGGTTCGGAGAAATATTTTACTTGGCCCTGCTAAGGTTCGGAGATTGTTGCTCGGCCCTACCGAGGTTTGGAGAAATATTTTACTTGGCCTGCCAAGGTTCGGAGATTTGTTGCTCGGCCCTGCCGAGGTTCGGAGAAATATTTTACTTGGCCCTGCCAAGGTTCGGAGATTCGTTGCTCGGCCCTGCCGAGGTTCGGAGAAATATTTTACTTGGCCCTGCCAAGGTTCGGAGATTTGTTGCTCGGCCCTGCCGAGGTTCGGAGAATATTTTACTTGGCCCTGCCAAGGTTCGGAGATTTGTTGCTCGGCCCTGCCGAGGTTCGGAGAAATATTTTACTTGGCCCTGCCAAGGTTCGGAGATTTGTTGCTTGCCCTGCCGAGGTTCGGAGAAATATTTACTTGGCCCTGCCAAGGTTTGGAGATTCGTGNGCCTTTTCGTAGCACTGCCCGAGAAAATCTTCCCTAATCCCAACAAAAGCAAGATGACCCGTGGAAACCGGCCCCTAGAAGACATTCACACCCCCTTTCGCAGGTAAGTAAACGCTCAACCAATCTCAGGGGTGGAGGGGCATATGATACGGCTGACGGTTTTCCCCGGGGTAGTATTATCTTCTTCCGCACGACTTTCGAAAGCAATGATGTGACAACGAAACCCAAAGCCACCAGCGTAGGCTTCCAGCGTCGGCCCCCAGCGTCAGCATTCAGCGTCGGCCCCCCAGCGTCGGCCCCCAGCGTCAGCCCTCAGCGACGGCCCTCAGCGTCGGCCCCCAGCGTCGGCCCTCAACGTCGGCCCTCAGCGACGGCCTCAGCGTCGGCCCCTAGCGTCGGCCCTCAGCATTGGCCCTCAGCGTCGGCCCTCAGCGTCGGCCCCAGCGTCGGCCCTCAACGTCGGCCCTCAGCGACGGCCCTCAGCGTCGGCCCCTAGCGTCGGCCCTCAGCGTCGGCCCTCAGCGTCGGCCCTCAGCATCGGCCCTCAGCGTCGGCCCTCAGCATCGGCCCTTAGCGTCGGCCCCAAAAGATCACTATGCGTTGGCACCAGTGGCCAAGACCCCCACGATTTAAGGTCTACTGCCGAACAGTCTGTTTACCTAAATCGCGGGCAGGTCTCAGCCCAATCAACAGTTACCGCTATAAGCGGCCCCCTATCCCGCATCAGTCCAACAACTTACCGTTCGATGAAGCAGATTCGACGGTTCCAACAGGCCACGATATACGGATTCCCAACAGGTATAAAGGGAGGACCCGAGCTCCATTCAGGGGGGACTCTCTTTCTCAGAAAAACTTCCACTAGAATAAGAAAAAGATTAAGATTCCTGTTCGACGACTCACTAACTTGGCGTCGGAGGGTCCCCGTCGGAACTCCCGGCCGGGACTTTGCAGGCTCCAGAAGGAAGACGGTGATCTCCCTGTACCCGTGATCCTAGACTGCCCGACGTTCATCACACGTGATTCGGGCCGCAACACTATCTAATTTCAGATGCATTGTTAGTTTGTTCTATTTTTTTTTTTTCATGATTGGATCTTTTTTTCGTTTTTTTTTTTTTGAGAAACCTGTGCGGTGAAAGGCTTTAATTCGGTCTGATTCTATTTTAAAGTATAAATTCTTGCGGTTACAAAAAAATTAAAATTTAGGCTCAACCAAAAAAGATTTTTTATTAGAAATAGTTCCTTGCAGAGGGTAGAACCGCTAGCTAATACTAGCATCCCATACAAACCAAACAGATTTTTTTTTTTTTTCCCACAAATGTGACCAAATTTGTTCTACCAATTTATTTATTTATTTATTTATATATTTAATAATAATAATAATTATTATTATTATGATAATGATAATAATATAAATGGTTGATATGGCAGATAAATCGGGCTTAGGACTATTCTCGAAGGGTTTAGGACTATGATTGTTCTCGAAAGTCAGAAGGGTGCTGATTTTTTGTGTCATTTTTGCTCGAGCCTTCGAAACTTGAACTTTGCCAATCGAATAAGCTTCATGTCTCACTTTTGAGCCAGAGTAATCGAATCTTAGTAGTTATGAACCACTTGATCGATCTTTTTAGTCGATCCTTGGTTTGCATCGAATATCTTGATTATAAGATCATTGAAATTTTGAGGATTTTAGAATTTTTTCTCGAAGTAGTCCTTTGCTCGAGAAATCCAATCCGAAGAGATATATGGCTAAATACTGTTGCTATCATGGGCATTATATCGCTCAGATAGGAGATTGAGCATGTTATCATTATGGTTGACTTATCCAATAGTCACTCAGACAAGGAGTTGCCTTTATTTAAAAAGTAAGTTTCTCATAGAGAAGGATCTCTAGTGATACAATAAGGATCTCTAGGGATACAATACCTTCACGTTGATGCATTTATTATATTTTTAAAATATAAAACTATGATGTATATTGAGTTCTAATCGATGGTGAAAGCAGTGGACTTCATCTTTATGAGGTTCATCGGATGTCGAAGGTATAACTATTTGATGGTCTGAGCCAGCGAATGGCTTTGCATGCAATCATCTCTATGAACTTTTTTGTGATCTTCATTTAGCACCTTTCATGAAGTTTCTCCAAAGTGATTTGAATTTAAAAATTATTCAGATTCAAAATGATCTAGTTTAACCTGATTGCCCCTCTAGTCAGGATCACATGGGTTAGGAAACCCAAATCTAACTTAATTTATTAACCTACTTTGTTATGTCACCTCCCATCTATTATTGTTTGTGCCATGTGGTTTGACCCCAAGCATGGTTTGCTAGCACTTGGACTGGGCTTAAGCCAAGCTAGCGCAAAGCTGGGCTTGGGCTTGGAATGTTGCAAACCCAGGCCGAACCTAAGGGAATTTCTGTTTCAAAATCTTAAAACATTAGGGTTAGGGTTTATTTGCCTCTTTTGTCTTTAAATAGATGGAGATCTCTCTCACTTTCTCTCTCTCTTTGTTTTTTTAATTTTCCCTTAAAAATTTTCTTTGGTTTTGTTCTATATAATGAAAAGATCGGATGCTATTTAAATTTATGGAAAGGAAATACACTTTCTTCTTGAATTTTTTTTAACTTTGTTTTCTTTTGTTTGGTTTTGATTTGAAGAGTAGAAGAGGGAAAGAAAGCCAATTCGTAGAGCGAAGGCGCTAGATTGAGATGGCGACGATCTTTGTTTTAAAGGTTGGCGAGAATAAATCTTGCAGCTCTATTGAGTTGTTCCGATTAATTGATCTATTGAGTTGTTCCGATTAATTGATTTTGTTGGAAATTTGGGATTCCAAATTTTGATCTCTAGAGAATCTTGTTTCATGCTCATCCTTTGTGAAACAGGTAATCTCTATCTAATGTCATATGCTTATATTAAAACTTGATTTTTAGTTTGTTTATTATTATTTTTTTCTATGGTTGGGATTCGGTTTTCATTTTTTTTTATTTTTTTATCTGAGAAAGTCAAGGGCAAACTTGTGCAAGAAAAGACTATTTGAGAAGGTCAAGGTCAAGGGCAAATTGCCGAGACCATAAGACTTGAACCGCCTCGGAGGTTACTCGGTGCCGGCCTGAGAATGTCCTTATGATCGCGGGGCCATCATGGTCCTTTTGAAAACTACCTCGAAGGTTTATCGGTGCCGGCCTGGGAGTTTTACTCGGGGCCGCAGAGACCATAGTCTTGAATTACCTCGGAAGTTTCTTGGTGTCGGCTCAGGGGTGTCCTTATGATCGTCGGGCCGCTGAAGTCCTTTTGAAAAATACTTGGGGGTTTTGCCAAAGTCCTTTTGAAAAATACCTCGAGGGTTTTGAAGTCCTTTTGAAAAATACCTCGGGGGTTTTTCGGTGTCGGCTCGGGAGTTTGACTCGGGGCTGTCGAGACCATTCGACTTTAACTGCCTTGAGTTTCACTGTGCAGGCTTGGGAGTGTCCTTATGATCGCGGAGTTGTCGAGGTCCGTTTGAAAACTACCTCGGAGGTTTTTTGGTATCGCCTCAAGGGTGTTCTTATGATCGTAGGGCTGTCGAGGTCCTGAACCGTGCTTAAGCCGGGCTAGAACGAAGCTGGGCTTGCTCTTGGAATGTTACAAACCCAGGCCGAGCTAAGGGTATTTTTGTCTCAAAATATTAAAACATTTTGCCTCTTTTGTCTTTAAATAGATGGAGGTGGCGATCGAATGGCCCTCCAGCGTAAGAGGTCTCTCTCTCTCTCTATTTTTTTTAAAAATTTTTCCTTAGAAATTTATTTGGCTTTTCTTCTATATAATGAAAAGATCGGATGCTATTTAAATTTATCGAATGGAAATACACTTTCTTCTTGAATTTTTTTTGTTTAACTTTGTTTTCTTTTGTTTGGTTTTGATTTGAAGAGTAGAAGAGGGAAGAAAGCCAATTCGTAAAGCGAAGGCGCCATATTGAGATGGTGACCTTCTTTGTTTTGAAGGTTGCCGAGAATAAATCTTGCCGCTCTTCATGCCTCTCAAAACCCTCGATTTTGAGGATGGCCTCGAACAAGCAGCTATATTTTTTGCTTCATCTCCTTCTTTCTCTATTTCATTTCATTTTTCCCCAAACATTTGTCGTAGCTTTGTCGTAGCTTTTTGGGTGGATGATCTATTGAGTTGTTTTAATTAATTGATTTCGTCGAAAATTTGGGATTCCAAATTTTGATCTTTAGAGAATCTTGTTTCATGCGTATTCTTTGTGAAACATGTTATCTCTATCTAATGTTAGATGCTTATATTAAAACTTATTTTTAGTTTATTTTATTATTATTATTTTTCTATAGTTGGAATCGGTTTTTGTTTTTTTTTATTTTTTTATTTGAGAAGGTCAAGGGAAAACTTGTGCGGAAAAAGACTATTTGAGAAGGTCAAGGTCAAGGGCAAACCACCAAGACCATAAGACTTGAACCGCCTCGGAGGTTACTCGGTGCCGGCCTGAGGGTGTCCTTATGATCTTGGGCCATCAAGGTCCTTTTGAAAACTATCTCGAAGGTTTCTCGACTTGGGGCTGCCAGACTATAGGTCTTGAACTACCTTGGAAGTTTCTCGGTGTCGGCTCAGGGGTGTCCTTATGATCGCGGGGCCGCCGACGTCCTTTTGAAAAATGCCTCGGGGGTTTTTCGATATCGGCCCGGAAGTTTAACTCAGGGCCGTCGAGACCATTGGACTTGAACCACCTCGAGGATTTCTTAGTTCCAACCTAAGGGTGTCCTTATGATCGCGGGCCGTCGAGGTCCTTTTGAAAACACCTCGAGGGGTTTCTCAATGCCGGTCTGGAAGTTTAACTCGGGGCTGCCGAGACCATATGACTTGAATTGACTCGGGGGTTTCACGGTGCTGGCCCGGGGGTTATCCTTATGATCACGGAGCTGTCGAGGTCCATTTGAAAACTACCTCGGAGGTTTTTTGGTACCGGCTCAAGGGTGTTCTTATGATCGTAGGGCTGTCGAGGTCCTGGACCGTGTTAGTGTATGCCCTAGATCTAATTGGATTGAATGTTGTATACATTCTATGAATACAAATCAAATAAAATGGTTTTCATATCTATCCAGATATCTTTTATAATATATTTGATATATATCTGTGAGATAAAGTCCAAAAGAATGTGAACCGTGCATATGGAATTTGTAATAGAGATTACAAATTGTGAGATTCAAATTGCACGGTTATGGTTTAATTCTTTAAACTTCCCTAGTCGATGTGTAGATGGGACTGGATACCATCAAACATCGTGAGACTGGCACACATTGCATATCCTCACCCTTGGGGTGAGCAGCTGATTTCACAAGCTGAAGTATGAAGATACTTGGATAGGTGTATGATGCTCATTATTGTAACGATGCAATGGATGACCCGTATAGAGATCCCATATGGATATTCTATATAGTGTCGATGGTTGATCTCTAAATGACGGTGGTGTGAGTGATCCTTTGACTTAAGATCTTCATTGCATCTCATGTGTGGAATGTCATGCTTTGATGGCATCCAAACGTCGCTCTAGCCACGGATGGCAAATATGGTGTCGATTGGGTATGATATGAAGCACATGAAGATGGTGTTTGATTAAGATATGATTCGTCTCCCTTGATAGAAAGGGTTATATCCACGGCCACTTGATGAATTGAATTGATTGTTAAATCCTCGCAAGGTTGAGTTGGAATTCGAAATGGTTTCGAAGTTCTAATTCATATGAGTTAATTTTTCTTGAGATCAAGTAAATAAAGATCAATTATAGGGTTGACATATTCCATACTACTGATTGATCTGCGATATGTGACGAAAGGATTAGATCATACGATAACCGTTCATGGATTGTTGATGGCCACGTCAACAAAACCTTTAGCAGTTGGGTGGTCATGATGCTTTGCTAGAGGCCTCTCATGATTTATAATCATATTGTTGACTTGGACAAAGAGTTGTCCAATCATTCCTAGGGTCTATGATTAGGACATGATTATTGCCAACATGTTAAAGGGCCTAATGGGTCACACGCATTAAGGAGAATTTTGGATGAATTAAAATGAGAATTAAATTAGATTTAATTCAGATAAGATGATCAATTAAATAATTGGGTAAGACCTAATTTAAACAAGATAAAATAATAATGGATATGATCCATTATAGAAGAAAGAATGTTAAGGAGAAATTATTTGTGCATATGATAAACAAATAATTGCATACCCAAATATGACTTGATCCATGTGATGGATGGCTCTGATTATTCGGGTATGGATGGACAATTTCAGCCATGTGAAGATGGAATCATGCCTATGGGATGAGGCATGATGAATCTCTACGGTTCGATGATGAACACGTACAAATTGGGGCATGTAGTTATAAGATAACTAATTCCTAATTTCAAAGGCTGAGATTGTGACACTTGGATTAACGTTACCATGAGAATGAGAGTTTCTTCGTTTCCTTGGATTAATGTTACCATGATGTTACCATGAAAATGAGAGTTTCTTTTGTTTCTTTCGATTAATGTTACCATGACTTTACCATGAAAAGTTATCTCTTCTTCTCCCTTGGAACGTTTCCTTTTCACCTATAAATATGGTTCCTTCCTACTAGGAAGGTACCATGAAAATGGATTAGATCTTTCTTAGTAGGAAGGCAAAGCATGAGAAGAAAAAGATTAGATCTTTCGTCAAAGATATCTTCTGTATTTATGTAAGGGGATTCAAGAGGCACTAGCACCCCCTCTCTCTTCGTACTGTCATCTTCATACCTTAGGTCTTCATCCCCTTTTCTCGCATGAATCACCGTTAGAGGCCAGGCCGGATACGTGAACGGCTAGTGGCAAATGATTAACCGGCTTCATCCTCATCTACATCGATAAAGGACTCAGGTATGAATAAAATTAGATTTTATTTAAGATTTAATGAATATGTTCCTAAGGATCCTGGGCATTCAGAAAATTTTATATTATATCTTCCGCAATGTTTATATGAATTTGATTCATATTTGTATACATAATTTCCATCAGTGGTATTAGAGCCTCCTTAGGCTACAGATTCACTAATTTGATAGGATACTTGAGTCAATTGATTGATAATATGATTTTTTATTATGCTTAAAATCATGAAGAGTTTTCATATGTTGATAATAAATTTAAAATATAATAAAATGTTTATTATTTGATGATAAACAATATTATTTAGATTTATGCATGTTCATTATCATGATAAAATAGAGTACTTTGATATATGATATCAGAGATAAAGATTTATTATATGATAATAAATAATAATTAATTTAGATTTAATCATATATGTGTTATGTTAAAATGGTAATTATTATTTATGCATGATAGATACTATATGCTGAAATCCTAGAAATCATGTTTAGGATTTAATTTTAACATGATTATTGATATGATTAAGATTTGATATTCTTATGATAATGAACATTGAAACTTAGTTTGGATATTTGGATCAAGATAAGATTGTAATCATATGGAATTTAAAATCTTATATTTTGAATCTAAAATCTTATCATGACAAGAGATTAGGGTTTGTTAGAGACATTAGGATTTACATGGGATGTGAAACCCACATGTCATAACATGTAGTTAAGAAAATTTAAAATTTGAATTAAGAACTCTTATCATAACACCCTAGCTAGTGATATCTATAGTTATCATAAAATGTAATAGACGATAAAGATTTAGGAAACTTAGACTTAACCATGTCATTGTTTGATCCTATGATCCCATAATTGATCTAATCAATTGGGCTTAACTACTAGAAAGGTTTGATCATGGTTTTTAATTGCTCCATTCGCTGCCTGAGAAAACCAATTCAATGGGATCGAAGGGTATGCTAAATAGGACCCATTGATCAGTTGATCTGGCCATTGTTAAGGAAAGCTCTCAATTGATTAAATCAATTAAGGTTAATCAGGATGGTAGCACACCTATCCTGGCGCACGCCTATCCTGGCGCACGCCTATCCTGGCGCGTGGCCAAGTCAATGGCCAGGCCAGCCTGGCTTGCGCATGCGGGCAAACGCAAAGCTAGCCTAGCAGGTACATGGCAAAGTCTGATTTGGTAGAGGGTCGGATGCCTTCCAGCCTGGCAGACGCGTCTGCGATGCAGAGCACCCGCGGCCATGCAGGCGGCACGGCCAGTGCACGCACAGGCGCACCCACGCACGTAGAATTGGGCGCGCATGCCTGGGCGGACGCTGCAGACAACCTAGCAGAGGGCTATTTTGAGATATTGGCTCATGAGGTGGTGGCTTAAGGTGGCTGGGAGTCCCTATATAAGGAGGGGCGGACCTAGGCTATGGAAGATAAGAAATCAAATTAGAGGAGATCCGATTAGAGTGATCAAGGCATCTGAGAGGAACTCGGGTGTGGCCAGCAAGCGATCGGTGGAGGTGCGCGAGGTTGGTGAGTGGCTTGAGCATGATGTGCAGAGGCATCCGAGCGAGCAAGGGTCTAAGTCAGGTGGACTTAGGCATTGGCGGGACGTGGCCGAGTCGCACAAGCCGTGCGCGTGCGGGTGCAGGGCATCCAGGTCAGTTCTTGTCGAGTGAGATTGGGGTGGGCACTTGAGCGATCTTTGTTAGGGACAGAGAGGAGTGTCTTTGTAGCCTTTTTGGGCAACCTCGTTATTTCCAAATTACTTAGTGAAGAGTTCTTTGGTTGGGAAGGTTGTGCTTCCCGTATATCGTCGTGTTTGGGTTAGGGACTTGTCTTTGGGGATTTTATTTTATTGTTCTGGGTCTAGGCTGGTTAGGGGAAGGGATCTTCTAACACCATCACCGTAGACGCAAGGACTTGGTGCACAAAGGAGCGCTTACGCATGCCGATTGAAAGCCCGGTGGCAAGTTGTTATCAGAGAGCCCGTTGAAGCAAGTTCCAAGCACAGATGGCGAGAGCGGTTGGAGACCGTGTGACCTAATTGGAGGGGATTGTGGGAGATCCACGAGAAGGATCAACCATGGATTTGGTAGCTGTGTGCGCAGAGTTGAGCATGCAGTTGATTGAGTTGCAGACTTCGCATAATCAGCTGATGGAGGTGCACGAGGGGCTGATTCATGACCTTGAGCTTTGAAATATGCAACAACAGCGATCAGATCTAGCCATGGAGGAGAGATTGGAGCTTCGATCCATGCTTTGGAGCAGGAGGTGATCGGCTAAGGCAGGAGGCACGGAGTCTAGTCAACATGGTTGGTGCTCCAGCAAAGGAAGCAAAGGTCCAGGAGCCGCCTTAGGCAGAGTCAGGAGCACGGCGGAAGTCAAGAACTTCATATGGGATATGGAGGTTTACTTTCGTACGGCGAAGATCCCAGCAGCCAATCAGGTAGATCGGGCCTCGACATATTTGGAGGGTAACGTCAAGCTCTGGTAGAGGACCAGGACGACCAAGGATGATCGTGCAGGGCGTCACAGGATTGAGGTTTGGAAATCTTCAAGAGGGAGCTGAAAGGTTAGTTCCTACCGAGCAACGCAGGATGGCTTGCTTGAGAGAATCCGTGGAAGCTGCTCAATAATTTACTTCTGGAGGTGTCCAATATTCCAAGGAAGACAAGCTCTTTAACTTCCTTGCGGGTCTACAAGGGTGGGCATAGGCCGAGCTTTGTAGGAAGGAGGTGAGGGATATTTCCTCAGCTTCATAGCAACAGAGGCGCTGGTGGACTTTCATGGCAGTACGACTTCGGGTAGTGGTGGCCAGAGCAAGGGCAAGCGCAAGAGTGCATCACCACCGTAGGTCGAGCAGGCAAGAAGGAGGGTGTGCCAGCACATGCAGCAGCAAAACAGAAGGGACAAACGAGATTCGCTGGATGCTTCATATGCGGAGGGCCGCATCTGGGACGGGAGTGTCCAAAGAAGGTGACAACATGGCATCACTACCCAGAAGGATAGGGCATTTGAGAGTTTAGAGGAGGAGCTAGTAGTGAGGATGGCCCCGCTACAATCCATTAATACTTTAGCCGTGATGAGACAACGCTAAGGTTTGATGTACGTGAGGGCTCGGATCAACGGAAGGACAGTGCGGGCCTTAGTTGATTCCGGCGTGACAAACAATTTCATGAGCCAAGGAGCGGCGTACAGATTAGGTCTAGGGGTGCTTTCCAAGCCTTGTCAGGTGAAGCCTATCAACTTTGAGGAGATGGAGTCTTTGGGCCAAGCGGAGGCCACATTGGAGGTGGGCTCTTGGATTGGGTGCTACAGCATGACGGTCTTGCCGATCGATGACTATGATCTGATACTTGGGATGGACTTCTTCATCAAGAGCAAGGCCATGGTTATGACTCATTGGAGGAGCATCTTGATCTGAAGAGGTAGGCGTCCATTTCATCAAGAGCAAGGCCATGGTTATGACTCATTGGAGGAGCATCTTGATTTGAAGAGGTAGGCATCCATACTTCGTTCCAATTGAGGGATGGCGTAGGACAGTGACGGGCCGAGGTGAGGGAGCACCCCACATCAGACTAGAGATTGCGCGGCAACCTCATGCTTAGGTGGTGTGTGCGCAGCGGCTTAGGCGTGATGGGCATGTGGCAGAAGGCTATAGGCAGGATGGCTCGGCAAGAGAGCTATCTATCCAACCGAGGAGGCATCAGGGGGTGCGCGTGGCAGGTGGCCGCATTGGGACTCGGGAGACTTTGGCCTGGAGGGCCAAGGTGTGTGACGACGAGGTGCGTCAAGAGGACGCACGGTGCGGCAGCATGGAGCCTTGACAGGATCGACGAGGGCATCGAGATTTCAGCGAGGGAAGGATTGTTACGGACCTGGCAGTGCGGCACGCGGCGAGGTTGCGCGCAGGCTGGACCATGCACATGGAGCGCCAGTCTGCAATGCTGCTCGTGTCCCAGAACCCTCAGGGTGGCGCAGCGTAGGATGCTACGTAAGTATATTGAGAGGAGGCCTTGGCTTCGCTGCGCGTGGCTGGTGCACGCGCAGGCCGAGCCGACTCACGGATGGGACGCTGCCTTTGAGGCAAGCAGATAGGCCCTAGGCACATTGCTTGGGCATGATTGATGCGTGTGAGCGAGCCGGTGTTGGGTGCCGGATGCGCACGGCCATGCACTGGGACGCACAAGAGTTTGCACAAGCTAGCGCTAGGCGCTGGGCGTGCAAGTACGTGGTAGAGTCTGATTCGGCAGAGGGGCGAACGCGCTGCTAGCCTGGCAAATGTGTCTATGATGCGGAGCACTCGCGGCTGTGTAGGCGGCATGGCCGGTGCATGCAGTGTGCGCGGACAGGTGTGCGCATGCCTGGGCGGATGCTGCAGACAGCCTAGCAGAGGCTGTTTTCGAGATTTTGGGCGATGGGCAACTCATGAGGTGGTGGCTTAAGGCGGCTGGGAGTCCCTATATATGGAGGGGCAGACCTAGGCTATGGAAGATAAGAAATCAGATCAGAGGAGATCCGATCTGAGTGATCAAGGCATCCGAGAGGAGCTCGAGTGTGACCAGCAAGCGACCACTGGAGGTGCGCGAGGTTAGTGAGTGGCTTGAGTGTGGTATGCGGAGGCATCCGAGCGAGCAAGGGTCTAAGTCAGGTGGACTTAGGCATTGGAGGGACGTGGTCGAGTCGCACAGGTCGTGCGCGTGCGCGTGCGGAGCATCCAGGTCAATTCTTGTCGACTGAGGTTGGGGCGGGCACTTGAGCGATCTTTGCTAGAGACAAAGAGGAGTGTCTTTGTAGCCTTTTTGGGCAACCTTGTTATTTCCAAATTACTTAGTGAAGAGTTCATTGGTTGGAAAGGTTGTGCTTCCCGTATATGTCGTGTTTGGGTCAGGGACTTGTCTTTAGGGATTTTATTTTATTGTTCTGGGATTTAGGCTAGTTAGGGGAAGGGATCTTCTAACGCCATCACCAGTAGATACAAGGATTTGATGCACAAAGGAGCGCTTGCACGTGCTAATTGAAAGCTCGATGACCCTCGAGCGTCTTTGTATCTTGACAAGGATGAGAATATGGTGGTCTCTCTTACAATGGTCATAATTGCATTAACTATGCTCACTTCATTTTCAATTACATAAAAGCTAACCCACAATGTGCAGGGCGGTAGTTTCTTCACTTTTGAAACACCTTCACATTATAATCCTCCATTATGATGGCATATTATAAGAGTAAGAAATTGAACTTTAATTCAGAAGTGATCTTAACATTTGAATCTAATTTGAAAACGACAAAACTCAAGGGGAGATGGTAAGGTATTTGCCACCAAGTTCTCCATCTAATAAGTGATAGATATTTGCTATCATTTTTCTTATGAACTTTTAGCATGGAGTATAGAATTAAGATTTTGATAATAAAACTTTTGGACGTAAAGCTTTTGAAAAAAGCTATTTGTTATTTATTAATTACACTTTAAAGTATTATAAAACTTAAACATCCATTTGCTAATCAAACTAAGAAAGTAGTTTAGAAATAAAAATAATAAAATCAATTTCATAATATTCTTAACTACTTAACATATGAAAAACTACATTATAAATTATTCTAATCTATAAATTATTCTAATAATATTATAAAAAAATGTTATGGTATTATAATAATACTAACATATATTATTTATAGTATTATAATATAATATTCTAATATCATAATAATTATAATAAAATTATTATAATATATTATTTTAGTATTATTTAATAAATAATAATTATTTATATATATTATTAAAGTTATGGTAGTTATTATCTAATAATAATATCACCATATTATGATATTATTAGAGTAATATTGAAAATTATAGCATTGTGTAATATAATAATTATATTAGTATATATATTATCTTATTTTACATTATGTAATATTATAATTGTTGCCACAAAATCCGTTCTCCGACTCGGGTGCGCCCTGGCTTCGGGTCTGAATGCCGATCTTTTCGCTCGGAGTGGAACCTGCATGACAGTCGGCACGCAGAGGGTGTTTCGGGGTAACCCTCTATGGAGGACCTTTCGATGCCCAAGTTAGTGGAGATTCACAACAAGCAGATATGAGGAGAAGACTCTCGCAGAAGAGTTCCTCTAGACGGGTATGGGTATTCTTCCGAGAGCTCGAAGCTCTGATGGAGCTTTAATGAAGTTTTTAGTATGAGAGCTAGTGAATGTGTACCTGAGAGATTTGGGGGCTGTGGTATTTATAGGCAATCACCTGATTCCTTGGGCGCGCATCACAAGGGGTCTGAAAGCTGTTGAGATTCGAAACGGATTCGAATCAAGTTTGTTACGAGGCCAGTAGGATCCGTATCTTATAAATTAGAGGATCGACGGTCAAGAGAGTTGGTTGATGTCTTGAGATTCAGCGACTATGTAGGTCCTAGGCCACTTCTATGGCCCTTAGGCCACTTCTGGCATGATTCTCCATTGGAATCTTATTCAGTTATCGTGAATTTGATCTTTTCCGCGCTGGATTCCGTAGAGGTGTTCGAGTGCCTCGGTTTAGCCGAGGTGAGGGACAGTTTGGTTTTCCAAGGTACAGGATGACTTGGTTTATCGAGGTATGAGGATAGCTTAGATTGCCGAGGTATGAGGATGGCTTGGTTTGCCGAGGTAGAGGATGGCTCGATTTGCCAAGGTATGGGATGTGATGCAGGGCCAATTCGCATGCAAGTAAATTTTTTTTATTTTTTTAATGATTAATAATGCAGTTGATTATTCTTCCAAGTAAGAGCCTAAGAGGGATTCAGGAAAATTCACAGTAAATCTGCACACGAAAATTCTTAAGAAATAAGGAAGAAGAACCGCCAAGGCTAAAAAGCCCCGGTAGGGCTTGCTCTCCTACAATAAAGTTACTAGTAGATTAGAGGGGTGTACCTGGCAAGATGGGGAGATCAAAGTGTTGAAGGGGTTGCTTTGCCTGGCGGATGCGCCTTGGATGACCAAGCCTTGAGCCCATGGATCTACGGCCAAGTATCCGTTGACCTAGATGATGATTACCTTAAATCCTGGATTCGTGGCTACTGAGGGATCTGCAAGATCACTATACAAGGGTTAAATAATAATAGAGAAAATTTAGAATAGAGGCAAAGAGATAAGAAGGAGTAGAGAAAAGGGAGGTCGACCAAGGGCTCTTGGGCGTCCACCATTGGAAGACAAAGGTGGCGGCCAGGGTTTCTTCGGGAGACTTGGGATGTTAGCACGCGCAGGAGGAGGGAAACAGAGCACCAGAGAGCTAATTAACAAAAATCACAATAACTCAAACTTGGATTGATTGATTAATAATAAAGGATACATCATTTATACAAGAAGGTCTCTTTATAGAGAAAGAGACTTGTGGCCTAAGAAAATACAGATATGGAAAGAGAGAAAAGAATAAAAGGCGCCCTAATCAAATTTGGCACGAAATCTACAGCGTCCAGATGAGGAAGGTGATCTTCTAGATGCAATCAACGACAGCTTAATTTGGCATGAAATTTGCAGCGTCCAGATGAGGAAGGTGATCTTCTAGATGCAATCAGCGGCAGCTTAATTTGGCATAAAATCGGCGTTGGCCAAATGAGGAAAATGATCATACGGATTGGGAAGGTTGCTTGCTCTGCTAGGTGGCATGTGGGCTACTTGAAGTAGGTGTGACACCAACTTGAATTTAGCAGCTGCTCTGTCTGACTGTGATGGCCTTGTCTTCTGCTCCAATACTGATGTCTCCTCTTGTAAGCTGATGAACTTACTACAGGACTCACATTAAAATAAACTAAACTAGATAGGACTCAATTTAGAATAAAATGAATTAGACGGGACTCAAAATAAACTAAACTTTATTTCTCAACTCTAGACTTGAATCATAACTAATCAGATATCCATAGAGGGTTAAGAATCCTTTGCTTGATCCTGGTGCCCGCACCAATTCTCCCAGGGTGGGAGGAACTCGACCCCATCGAGTATGGGTCATCTGGCTCTGGTATCTCTCTAGTAGGTCTGGGTCGAGGTGTTGCAAGTCTTCTCGAGTAATCCATGAATCGTCAGATTTGGGGCGACCCTGCCATCACACCAAGTAGTGTTGATAACCGTGGTTTCGGGTCGTAATGGCTTAATCGTTTAGGATACACTCGATCCGCTCTCCTCGCTCAGATAAAATTGGTGGTGGATACTCTTTGGTAGGTTTTCTCATGAAAGGAGGGTTAGGTCAAAGTACTCACTAGGAATTGCTGTCAGTTCCCTATATTCTACTAGGTATGCAATATTGAAGGTAGAGCTAATGCCCCAATCCGAGGGCAGATCTAGCACATAGGCATTGGGTCCTACCTTCTCTATTATTTTAAAGGGACCAGTTCTGCAAGCGTGAAGTTTCTTAACGGTACCTAGTGGGAACCATTCAGGCCTAAGCCTAACCATGACAATCCCCTACACCGAACTCTTTGGCTCTTCTTCGGGAGTTAGCCAGTCTTTTATAAGTTTCATTACTTAGATTTATTTTTGGCTAATGTCCTTATATAAGTCTTTGATATGCTGTGCAAATGCTTGTGCGGACTCTGAGACTCATGTGTGGAGGGGTAAAAGAATTAGATCAAGTGGACGATTAGGCTTGTACCAATGGATTATCTCAAATGGACTCTTACCCGTGGACCTGTTCACTAAGCTATTGTAGGCAAACTCTGCACGAAGCAGTAATAAATCCCACATCCCTAGGTGTTCGCCTACAAGGCACCTAAGAAGGTTTCCTACACTACGGTTCACCACTTCAGTTTGCCTATCTTTTTGGGGGTGAAAGGCTGCGGAAAAATTAAGTTTGGTCCCTAACAGATGCCATAGCGTTTTCCAAAAGTAAACCTAACATCCCTATCAGAAACAATGGTCTTAGGTAGGCCATGGAGCTTGACCATGCTGTCTAAGAAAAGTCAGGCTACCCTAGACGCGTCAATGGTTTGCGAACAAGGGATGAAATGAGCCATCTTAGAGAACCTATCGACCACTACAAAATGGAGTCGTGCTTCTTTTGGGTTTTAGGTAATCCTAGAATGAAGTCTATACTGCGGACATCGTGGACGTTCATGGGTACCGGCCACTCTACGACCGACCTAACCTTTTCAGGATCTGCTGAAACACCTTCTGGGGTTACTATAAAACCTAGAAAGATAACCCTATGCATCATGAAATCACACTTCTTAAGGTTTGCATATAGGCTATTCTCTCTAAGGGTCTGACAGATTAATCTGAGATGGTTAAGATGGTCCTCTTTGGTCTTGCTATAAATTAATATATCATCAAAATAGACCAGTAAGAATTTTTTCGTGTACTCTTTCAGGACCTGGGTCATGATTCTCATGAATGTGCTAGGTACATTTGACAGCCCAAAAGGCATCACGATCCACTCAAATAGACCATCTCTAGTCTTAAATGCAGTCTTCCACTCATCCCCTGGTCTAATTCTAACCTGATGGTAGCCACTCTTAAGGTCTATTTTGGAAAAGATAGTGGCACCCGCCATCATGTCCAACATGTCATCTAATCTGTGGATAGGGAACTTATACTTGATAGTGATTTTGTTGATGGCCCTACTATCCATGCACATTCTCTAGGTACCATCCTTCTTAGGGGTTAATAGTGCAGGAACTGCACAAGGACTTAAGCTCTCCCTAATGAAACATTTCCTAAGTAATTCTCCCACTTGTTTTTGTAGTTCTTGATGCTCAGTGGGGTTCATCCTATAATGGGAAAGGTTTGGGAGGGTGGATCCTGGGATCAGGTCAATGGCATGTTGGATGTTTCTCAGGGGTGGTAACTGATCAGGCAATTCTTTAGGGAAGACATCCTTAAACTCCTCTAGGATCTCAATTACTTCTGGGGGTTGTTCCTTTTGGACTGATTCATATATCTCTTTAGCGGTCAAAATCCAAACATGATTACCCTCGGTGATGTCCTTTTCTAATTCCTTAGCTTTAATCAGATTAACTCTTGGCTTGCTATCCTTAAGGTTGCTAGATCTTTTTTGATTAGGTCCCTAGGTGGAGTTGGATGTATCACATACTTGTTCCCATTGTGTTTAAAAGAGCAGATGTTGGATCGAATAAACAAGGTGGCATCGTGATCGTAAAGCTAAGGTCGACCTAATATAATACTACTAACACCCATAGGAATTACATCGCACCAAACCTTTTCCTCATAATTTTGCAATTTGATTAGTATTTGGCATCTGGACTTGATTGGGATAGAGGTGGAATCTACCCACGAGACCTTATAGGGACTAGGATGGAGAACTGTGGTCAATCCTAATGACTTAACTGTATTGGTAGAGATGACATTGACATAACTCCCGCTGTCCACTATGATCTTGAACACCTTATCCCCTATCTTAACAAAAGTCTGTAGGATATTAGTCCTACGCCAATCTTCCTAGTCCTTAGTTCAAGTCTGGGTCAAGATACATCTAACCACTCCTAGTAGGTCTTCAGACTTAAATGTTTCCTCCTCTCCATCGTACTCATCTATCAGATGGGTATCAACCTCATAGACCTCTCCCTCATGCTCAATTAGGGACTCAGATTCAGTTTCAGGTAACTCATCTATATGAAGGGATCTGACTGGGCACTGGCTGATCATATGTCCCGGTTTGTTGCATCTAAAGCATCTGATCAGGGTGTTGAAATTTCTTTGGACCTCTACAGATTTGCCCTTATCCTCTCTCTGGGGTATAGGGGTACTATTATGGGGTCGACTCAACTCAGTTCGGCTTGTACTAGGTCGGCTACTGTTGGGTCGACTCAGAAAAGTCTGGCGGGGGTCTGAGTACTGGGTAGGTCTGGGACGACTAGGATAGGCATGGCTAGATCCTGGATATGGGCTTGGCTCTTGGTAGCCTCTGATTTACGATAGGGTGGCCCTCTCTGAAAACGTTCATAATCCCTAGCAACTTGGTAAGCTTCTTCTAAATCATGTACCCTTATTAGGTAGAGTTCTCTTTGAATATCTGCTCTCTGACCATACCTAAACTTGGATAAGGTGACTTCCTCAGACTAACGATATTACACCTCATGGTATACTCTTGGAATGTAGCAATGTATTCATTCACAGTTTTACTACCCTGAATTAATCTCTGCCACTGGTCCAATAGGCTCTGTTCATATATGTGGGGACATAATTGGACCTAAGTCTAGCCTTCATGGCGTGCCAGGTGACTAGGGTCTCTTCCCTCTAATAATTGCCTTCGCTCTAAAGTGGCCCAGTATAACCTAGCCTGTCGTACTAACTTGAGCTTGGCAAACTTAAACTTACGCTCTTCAGACATGTCATACCAGTCAAATACTGGTCCATCCCTTCCTCCCAATCTAGGTAGTCCTTAGGGTCCATAGAGCCATCGAAAGTAGGTGCTTCAAGTCTGACACTTCTAAGGGCTCTTTCTTCTTGGTCTACTGCCTCATGATTGGGTCTACAGGTCGAAGTGGTCTCCTAGGGTTTGGCCTTATGTAGAGGTCAAGATGTTGGGCTCTCCTAGGATGAGGTGGGGTCTCATGATCAGACTCAGTGTGGGGCTCAGCTTCTTCTAGGATGCCTAACCTAGTTTCGACTTGATCGAACCTGGACCCTAATCTATCCTTAGATTGCTTGATGTCTTGGTTCATTCGGGCTAGTTGTTCAGTGATGATCCTTAAGTGATCATCAATGCTTTGATTAGCTATGGGTTCAGCCTGTAATGGAGGTGGTGATGGGTGAAAAGATGTTCCTGATCTAGTGCACATGCAAGCACAATCAAGCATACAAGACTCAGAACTGACTCGGATTATGGTATGCTAGACCTAGTCATCCAGAGTAAAGGATTTGGCTTAATGCAAGCCAATCTAACAGTAACTCTTCAATTGGCCAGTTGGGACAGGTGGAAGAGGGGAGGCTCATCCCGCAAATTGCAGGTGCCTAATTAGAATAACCCCAACACTCCACTTAAGTCATTTGACATTTGACCTCCCTTCTAGACACCAATTTCAGAGCACACGCCAGATTGATTTGTACTAGTCTCCTCCAGTACACTAAACTGACTGTTGGTGTCCCTAGCCCTATAGGGCAAATGTCAATTAAGTTGCTACTCAGTTTTAGATTAGAGGCTTGGGATCGGAATACACGGGTAGTTGTTTTGGGCCAAGAAAGGGGTCTCAATGCCTCCTTTATCTGACATCAATGAAAGCCCTTAAGAGTAATTTAATGCAGATGAATGACATGTAGAACACAAACCCTAATCCAAAAATCTGTAAATAGCAATAAATCTCAGAATTTTTTTATAGATCGAATTAAATTCTCAAAAAAATAACAAAAATACTTTAAATTATAATGAATTTAAAGAAATAAATTTCGTAATTTTCTAATGTGTATACAGACAGAAACAATTCAATTAACAGATGATATACTGATAATATGTGAATTAAAATTAAGCCCTAACTATGCTCTGATACCAAACTGATACAGGACCAATTTGCATGCAAGTAAATTTTTTTTGTTTTCTTTTTTTAATGATTAATAATTATAGTTGATTATTCTCCCAAAGTAAGAGCCTAAGAGGGATTCAGAAAAATTCACAGTAAATTCGCACGCGAAACAGTTCCTAAGAAATAAGGAAGAAGGACCGTTGAGGCTAAGAAGCCCCGCCCGGTAGGGCTTGCTCTCCTACAATAAAGTTACTAGTAGATTAGAGGGGTGTACCTGGCAAGAGGGAAAAGATCAAAGTGTTGAAGGGGTTGCTCTGCCTGGCGGATGCGCCCTAGATGATCAAGCCTTGAGCCAACGGATCTGCAGCCAAGTATCCGCTGACCTGGATGACAATCACCTTGAATCCTGGATTCGTGGCTACTGAGGGATCTACAAGATTATCATACAAGGGTTAAAGAATAATAGAGAAAATTTAGAATAGATGCAAAGAGATAAGAAAGGAGTAAAGAAAAGGGGAGGCCGGCCAAGGGCTCTTGGGCGTCCACTATTGGAAGACAAAGGTGGCAGCTAGGGTTTCTCCTGGAGACTTGGGATGTTGGCACGTGCAGAGGAGGAAACAAGAGCACCAAAGAACCAATTAACAAAAATCACAATAACTCAAAACTTGGATTGATTAATAATAAAAGATATATTATTCATACAAGAGGGTCTCTTGTATAGAGCAAGAGACTTAGGGCCCAAGAAAATATAGATATGGAAAGAGAACAGAAAAAAAGGTGCCCTAATCAAATTTGGCACGAAATCTGTAACGTCTAGATGAGGAAGGTGATCTTCTAGATGCAATCGGCGGTAGCTTAATTTGGCATAAAATCTGTAGTGTCTACATGAGAAAGGTGATCTTCTAGATGCAATCAGTGGTAGCTTAATTTGGCATGAAATCGGTATCGACCAGATGAGAAAAATGATCATCTAGATCGAAAAGGTTGCTTGCTTTGCTAGGTGGCATGTGGGCTACTTGAAGTAGGTGTGGCACCAACTTGAATTTAGCAGCTGCTCTGTCTGACTATGATGGCCTTGTCTTCTGCTCCAATACTGATGTCTCCTCTTTTAAGCTGATGAACTTACTACAGGACTCACATTAAAATAAATTGAACTGAATAAGACTCAATTTAGAATAAAATGCACTGGACGTGACTCAAAATAAACTAAACTTTATTTTCCAACTCAAGACGAATCATAACTAAACATATATCCACATAAGGTTAAGAATCCTCTGCTTGATCCTGGTGCCTGCACCAGGATGGTTTGATCTACCGAGGTATAGGATGGTTCGATCCGTCGGGGCAACCCGACTCTACTGAAGGCAATTCGGCTTTGCCGCCTTGCGGATGTAACAACTGGCCGACAGGATGTTGGGATTGGTCTCGACCCAATTATCGATGTGCATAGGCATTAATGCGATGATAGTTTTACCCCTCATCACATGCCCCCCACTCCCTAGTTCGAAGTGTAAATTTGGATGTAGGGAGTAGAGTTCTGGAATAATCTCATTCGGGGGATCCGAAGGGGCAGGCAATGATAGTCTCGTAAATGATAGGCTGCCGTTTCATCATCATTTTTCGCCACAACACGAGAAGAAAATGCCTCGTTTTCAGCAGGCCGCGATTGTGGGAGTGCCACGTAGCGAGGCTCCTATATTTTTGGCGCCCATATCGGAAGTTTTAGCATCTTGGGCTTTCCTTCTGGAGTGCTATTTAAAGAGGAAAAGAGGCTAGGGCGGCGTCCCTTCTGCAACGCTTTCTCATCTCCACCTTAG
The DNA here is from genome assembly GCA_900491605.1 of Calamus simplicifolius. Taxonomy (NCBI): domain Eukaryota; kingdom Viridiplantae; phylum Streptophyta; class Magnoliopsida; order Arecales; family Arecaceae; genus Calamus; species Calamus simplicifolius. The sequence goes on from UESW01004274.1 coordinate 302,284, forward strand.
AGATTTTTCATTCCTCCCCAAAGCCTTGCTAGCTTATTTGTGTTTTGCCTCTCAACTTGACAATACGAAGGGCTCAAGCGATGTTGCCTTAGAGATAACCCTCGAGGATTTGGACAAAATCTGCCACCGTTACAGGGTTCCTCGGGACGTTTCCCTATGGCTTATGAAGGCTGAGCATAGGGTTTCAACGAAGCTGAGCCATGGGGTATTCTTCTACGAGAGAGCTTGAGGGCAGGTCTCTAGTTTCCTCTTCACCTGCTAGTGCAGGAGGTAATGAGGTTCTACAACATATGCCCGACAATGGTGGCTCCGAATAGTTGGCGCAATCTTATCGGGTTCATCTCGATATGCAGCCGTATTGGGGTGACTGCGACCCTCCCTATTTCGAGTTTGCTACAACCTGGTTTTCGGGAGAAGCTCCGAGTGGCCTTATATTGATCCCCGGAAGTCATTTAAAATGATTTCAGATAATCCATCGTCGATAAAGGAGTGGAAGTCTTGATTTTTCATTGTCGAGGGGAACATTGGTTTGGATTTTTTGGGACATGGGCGAGCTATGTAAAAGATCTGGAAGCGCGCCTAGAGTTGTCCGAGTAGGAGAAGAGGGATTTGGTAACCCTTCGCAGTGGTCGGGTGCTATCGGCTAGCGCCCTGTTATCAGAGGATGCCCTTTTTGCCGTCGGGCTCAGTTCCATTGACCCCCAAGGTGAGTCTCTTTTCCCCTTTGCTCTGGTAGTTGATATACTTAGGCAACTTTATTGTAGTTTGATTGACCATTCGCTGTGTTTTCAGCCGAGGGGTCGGCATTCATGGGCCAAATGAAGAAGGAGCTGAGCAAGCGCCACATGGGCTCCAGCTCCGGGGACAAGCATAGGTCCAAAAAGAGATCCCGCCCTTTCAGGTCTTGCCCAATGGAGCTGAAGAAAGATAGTGCTCGCCGCCATTCCTTCACTCCGAAGAAGGGCGAAGTGGGTGCTTCGACCGCGGTTGTTGAGTCCTCCCTGCCGGAGGGGGGCATGGTAGAGGAGGAAAAAGCAGTAGGGGGAAGCTCGGAGGGAGCAATTGAAGTTTTCCCTCTTCAAATAGTGGTCATGTTAGATGATGCCGAGAAGATGTCACCGGTTCATCTGGCAATCCTCTCGCCCGAGGCTAATCAGCCTCATTCGCTAGAGGTCGGCAGCCCTGTAATGCTGCATGCGGACGGGGAAGAGGTCCTTGCTCTGGTTGAGGGGGCAAAAGAGGTAGTCGCTGCCACCAAAGCTCATGTGGAGCAACTCAAGGGGGGACCGGTGGAGGTTGAAGGACTTCCCATTGGAGGGCTTTCTCTCGAGGTATCGGGGGGAGCCATGGAGGAAGCCGAGGTTTGGGTGGAGTCCGCTGGGGATGAGGTAGCACTTGGAGAGGAAGAAGAAGAAGAAGAAGAACCACCGAGCGGGGGATGCTCATACTGAAATTCCTTCAGCCAGAGCCGAAGCATCCGAGGCCCCACATGTTAGAATTATAATAGAGGAGGCTAGACGAATGGCAGTTCCTTAGGCCAAGTTTCTCAAGCCGATTTTTCGCCATGAATTTCCTTATTCATAGTCCAGAGGTGGAAGACATGTTTGCCGCTTTGATGCGGTCCATGCTGGTACGGTAGAAGGTTCCTCGATGGATGAGCCCGCCGTAGAGGACATCATCGAGGCGGCTTTTGGGCGGCTCAGGGCGCCGAAGGATGTCTTCCTTCTCCCTGAGATCAGCAGCCTCGCTCTTACAAAGATTGTCACAAACTATGCCTCCTGAGTAAGTCATTGTATCAAGGTAACAATTTTTAATCAGTTGGCTCAGCCACACTTTCTTACTTATGCTTTTTCTGTAGAATGCCTTAATTATGAGGGCTGAGTTGGCACCTAAACTTGGCCATGGGGGCCTGTGCTCAGGCTAGGAGGGAGGCCGCCGGTCTTCGGGCAAGGGTGGATTCAACTAGTAAACTTTTCAATGCCTTGTCATCTATCCAGGGGGACCTCGAGAGAATGAGCAAGTCCTACCAAGCTACCGCTGAGAGAGCCTCTCGGCTCGAGATCCAAGTTAAAGAACTCTAGTGCTTTCGCAAGCAATCTGATAAGGCCTGTCTAGAGCTATCACAGATCAAGTATAAGCATGCCGATGAAGTCAAGGCTATGCGGCAGCATTTTGACGAGAGATGGAGCGAACTGAAGGACAGTTTCACCGAGGAGAAAAATAATTAGAATAAGAGGCTTGACGAAGAGGAGCGCAGGCATTGGCGACAGCAAGATTAGCTCATCAGCCTAAATAGGAAGCTTGCCGATAGGGAGGATTGACTGAAATGGCAGCACGATCAAATCGCCAAACTCACCGCTGACCTTGATCAGTCTCGGTGGGAGGTTGAAGAAAAATAGTCCAGGATTAATGAGCCAAGGGGGGTCTCTAGCAGAATAAAGCGGCCAAATTGAAGGCCCTTGAAAAGGTTAATGAGTTGAACGAAAAAATGGCCCGGCGAGAAGAAGAGGTATAATGTCTTCTTACTTATTTCTAGTGCCTTGTCTTTCGGCCATAGCCTCAAACAATCCGGTGTTTGCAGATAGGCAGAATCGGGGTCAAGGTTCAGGATTAGTTCAAAGTTTTGAGAGCGGAGTTAGCCTCAAGCCACCAAATGAATTTCGAACTAGGGGGTCAGTTGGTCGAAGCTAATAGACGAATCTCTTCGGTCGTGGATGAGTACAAGTGTTCTGCTTAATTCTTCGAGGAGCACAAAGCAGCTTGCACTGATGCTCAATTTTTATTCGTCGCCATCGATTACTTCACTAAATAGGTAGGCGAGGGGGAGGTAGTTGCACAAATAACCGAGGCTCGGGCCAAGGACTTCGTTATGGAAGTCTATCATCTGCTTCGGCCTCCCACACACTATCATCACTGACAACGATAGATAATTCGACAATCCGAAGTTTCATCAATTCTGCGAGGAGCACAGGATCCATCACCGCCTTACGTCAGTTGGACATCCATAGGCCAATGGAGCAGCCGAAGTAACCAATCGAACCTTGCTCCAAGGGATCAAAGATTGACTCTCTAGAGCCCGAGGCAAGTGGGCAGACGAGTTGCACATGTCCTGTGGGCCTACCGCACCACCCCGAGAGTGCCCACGGGCGAGACCCATTTCGAATGGCCTTCGGCACAGAGGCTGTCATCCTGTGGAGGTAGGACTCCCTTCCTTGCGGGTAGAAAGCTACTCGGAGGAAGCCAGTGACGAGCAGCTCCGCGCCAACCTTGACCTGGTGAAAGAAATCAGAGAAAAAAGCTCGGATCAGAATAGCCGCCTATCAACAAAAGTGGCCCGTTACCCACGCCTCCAAAGTCAAAGGGAAAGCTTTCTTGCCCTGGCGACCTCATTCTTCGGAAAGCATCTGTCTCCAACTGCTGGAGCAAGGGAAGCTAGCTCCAAAACTGGAAGGCCCCTACCAAGTGGCAGAGGTCATTGGACCGGGACCTACAAGCTGCAAGATCTAAGCGGAAGATCCATCCCTCGGACGTGGAATTCAGACATCTCCGCAAGTATCACCAGTAGGGTACGCCCTCTACAGGCTGCCTTCTTAAATTTTTTTTGGCACGTTGATTCATAATTCATGACATAAATCACCATAAATTATATCACCAAAAATTGTGAGGAAAAACAGATGCTGCTTACCAATCCTCGGCACGACCGAGTTATCTGTTTAAGAAGGAAATCTCCGAACCTCGGCTGGGCCGAGCAACTAATCTCCAGACCTCGCTGGGCCGAGCAACTATTCTCCGAACCTCGGCT
>UESW01004274.1:310205-476545 GCA_900491605.1 Calamus simplicifolius
TGCTGGCCGCAGAGCCGTACCACCTACTTCGATGAAACGAAAATTGACCTGCCTTGGAAAAGACAAAGCACTGATAGGAGTAATAAATAGATGCGAAGGTTAAACCCTCTTTTTACCAAAAAGAATAAAGGGGTGACAGCGAAGGTTCAACAAACCCCCTGCTCGGGGATAAACTCCCTCCTTTTCGTCGAAGGCACGATCTCAGTTTGGCTACTGATAAGGTAGACTACCTCGGCCCTAGCCGAGCTACTTCATCCCTCGGCCCTAGCAGACCTACTTCATCCCTCGGCCCTAGCCGAGCTACTGCATCCCTCGGCCCTACGAGCTATTTCGTCCCTCGGTCCTAGTCGAGCTACTGCTGAGTTTTCGTCCTCGCCCTAGCCGAGCCACTTCATTGGCCCTGGCGAACCATCATTCGGCCTAAGCCGAACTGAATCGTCTCTCAACCCCCTTTTTACCGAGCTGTGTTGTCGCTCGACTCCTTCGTCGGGGCTATCCCTATGCCTTGCCTCGACCAAGATGTTCCTTCAAATTCGAGCCAGAAAACCAACCAAGCGGCGCTCGCAGTTGGGATAAAAATTTAAGACAAGAAATCATCCAAGAAAGACAAACAAATGAAAACAACTGACCCATTTATTGATTTTCGATCAAACTACAAAAGAAAAGGTACAGAAAATACATATGGCCCCAAAGGTCAAGGCTTGGGATCAGACCCGGCGTCTCCTGCAGCAGCATCAGCGGGGTCACTTGGCCCCCCCTTTTTTACGGTGTCTCGTCGAGATACCTCAGCAGCAGCATCGACGCCCAGAACAGCTTCAAGGTCGATATCAGAAATCTCTTCGTATTCATCTTCCTCGGCCCCCGGGGTGCGTGTCTCGAAATACTCGGCTTCCAAACAGGACAAGTCCAGGTCAGGATATGCTTGAGCAATCTTGGCCCGCGCCTCCTCCTCGCCTAACCGGAATGCGTCAGCGCAGGCCGCCCAACTTTCCTTAGCAAATTCGGTGGATTTCTTGTACTCCTCCACCACAGAAGAGGCCCGCGCATTCGCCTCGGCCGATTGCTTCTCCAATTCGGAGATCCTTCGGTGCCTCGAGGCCGCCTCCTCTCCGAAGGCCGTCAATCGCTCTTGAAACTCCTGGCTCATCCTGTTCAACTGCAGATAGAAAGCTAAGTAAAGCAGAAGCCAAAAACCAAAATGGATAAAATAAATAACGCCCTACCTGCTCGTCCCGCCGGGCTAGTTCACCCTCCAGCACTTGGACCCTATTGAGAGCCCTAGACTTAGCCGATTGATTTTGGCGAAGGCTCTCTTTTAGTTCGTCCACCCAGGACTGGGCGTCTCCAATTTCTTGACGGGCGTAGTCGAGCTCGTCAGAAAGTTGGGCAGCTCGTTCGTTCGACCACTTCAGCCGATCCTTTGTTCGGCGAGCTCTTTATTCAGGCGAGTGAGCCGGTCCTGCTGCCGCCGGCACCTTGATGCTCTTCCTCCTCGAGCCTCTTGCTCCAGTTGCCCTTATCTTTAGAATGGCTGGCTTTCAACTGGTCCACCTCTTATCAAAAAACTGCTGCATGAAACTGACCTTGCACAGCTCCAGACTGAGCTTCTTGGACGCTCGCGGAGGCCTTGAAGCTCGCTGACCTGCGTTGCGAGTCGAGGGCCCTTTCTCTCTCAACTGCATGAACCCTGCGAGCCTCCTCGAGCTCCCTTTGGAGGACCGCCAGGGCTCGGAGAGTTTAGCTGTAGAATCCACCCGCTCCTTGAGGTGATCAACCTCTTGGCGGGCCCGAGCCCAAGCTCCAACGGCCAGATGCAAGTGCCATTTTAGCGCCCTCATGATCAAGGCATTCTGCAAAAAGGATGGCACCATATAAGGAACGCAGTCGAACTAACTGACTAAAAACCTGCTTCGGTGCAACGACTTATCCGAGACGCGTAATCCGTGGCAATCCTCGTGAGAGCAAGATCGTCAATCTCGGGAAGAAGAAAAGCCGCATTCGGCGCCCTGGTGTATCTAAAGGCCATCTCGACAAGGTCCTCCGGATAACTCCCTCCGTCGAGGAACTCTCTCCCCCTTGGAACGCAGACCGCATCAAAGCGGAGAACATGGCACTCACCTCTGGGTCGCGTGAGTGGAAGTCTGCACTCAGGGAGCCAACTGGGAACCCGGCCCATGAGGCCCTCGTTGGCCAGCCTCCTCTACCAGAGCCCTCATTTGAGAGGCCTCGGGCATTTCGACTCCGGCGAGGGGAGCCCCGGCCCGAACGTCCCCTTCGCTCGCGGCTCCCCTCCTTCTCCTTCTTCTCCTCGTCGCTTCTGCCTCTTCAAACATTCCCCTACCTCAACAGACTCCTCCGGAACTTCGGCTTCCCTCGGGGCCTCCTGTACTTCGGCGGAAGGCCTTCACCAGAAACCACCCAGTGGGATTCGATCGCTGGTTCGTCGGGTCCGGCCACCCCTTTGTCGCCCGCTGGCTCTCCCACCAGCAGCATAGGCCGAACCTCGGTAGCTGTAACTGCTTCTCCCACCTCGATCGAAGTGGAGGCCGCTCCCACCTCCACCTCCAGCCATCGACCCCCAATGAGGGAATCGAGCCGCCCCGACCCCGGGGTCTCCAGCGAACCGACATCGTTCCCTCGCTATCATCGGACAAAACGACAACGGGCGGGAGGAAATTTTAGCAGCCTCCTTCGAAACCCCGGCGGCATCCCGATCTTCGCCTCCTGACAGACCCTCCTCCGGCGCCGAAAGACCATGCACCGCCGGAACTTCGATACCTCCGACCCTGCGGCGACCGATCATCACCATCTCCCCTCATCCCCCTAGGGCGAGAGCCGGAAGGATGAGGACCTCTTCTCGGCCCTATGCTTGTCGCTGGAGCCGGATCTCCTACGTCGCTTGCCCAGCTCCTCCCTCATCTGATCTACGAACGCCGACCTTTCGGCTATAGAGGCGATAAGATTCGCCCATTAGTTCGCAGAAAACCAAAGATGGGATCACAGTAGGCTATTGACTACGAAGTGATACTCACCGCGAGGATCTACAGGACTCAATTCGACCGCGAAGAGAGCATCCTCCGATAGAAGGGCACTGGCCGGAAGCGCTCGACTGCTGCGTAACATGATCAGATCCCTTTTCTCCTGCTCGGTTAACTCCGGGTGCGCTTCTGGATCCTTTATGTATTGTCCCCACACCCGAGGGAAATCCGAGCCAATATTCCCCTCGACTATAAAGAATCGCAACTTTCATTCCTTTATCGATGATGGGTTATCCGAAATCATCTTAAAGGACCTTCGGGGACCGATGTAAGGCCACTTTGAGGCCCTCCCGGAGACCAGGTTGTAGCACACCCTGAACATCGGAAGGGTCGCGGTCACCCCGACACGATTGCACAACGAGATGAATCCGATGAGGTTGCGCCAGCTGTTGGGAGCCACCATGGTGAAGCATATATTGTAGAACTTCATCACCTCCCGCACCAGCGGATGAAGAGGAAACCTGAGACCTGCCCTCAAACTTTCCTCGTAGCAGAACACTCCGTCTTCCAATCCGGATGTTACCCTGTCCTCAGCCATCGGGAGCAACAAGGTAACATCCTGGGGGATCTTGTATAGGCGGCGTATCCATTCCAGATCCACCAGGGTCACCTCCGAAGCCTGATCACTCTGACTCACCATGTCTTCAATCGCAAGAGACGCTAAGCAAGATCGCTGTGAAAACGAAAAGACGAAGTTCTTTAAGGAAAGCGAAAGAGCGCTACAATAGGGATGACACCCACGACCCCGTTTTTTCCAAGGGAAACTGCCTTAGGGTGAAGATGAGGCATCTCAACCAAGACATCCGGAACCGCCACTACGGGCGCCGTAAAAATCGAGATCTCCTACGTGGTGCTTCCCCATTTGTTGCCTTCGCTCATAAGGAACGATGGATCCACCTCAAAAAGGCAAGACGATAGTCTTTAAAAAAATCTTTAGTCTAAGATTTTAAAAGAAAAGCATACGATAATTTATATTGATTTTAAAAGATTGATTGATAAGAATAAAAAAATATTTTATATAATTTATATTGATTTTAAAAAAAAGCATACGATAGTCTTTAAAAAAATCTTATAATGAATATGATAAAAGAAAAGTTTTCTCGATATATTAATGTATCAAGAATATGTAAATGAAGTAATGGTTAATGTGAAAAATATTAATAACCAATAGATTTATATCAAGAATCTACTTTAAGTCTGATTTTCATATTATCTATGAATGAGTTTACTAGATACACTCAGAAATTACTTTTCGAAAGTGCCACTTTGAGTGACGCTTTCATACCGGATCATTCAGTCTTTGTTGGCGCTTTTCAACGCTAATGTGGCATTGAGAATGGAGTGAAAAAAGTTATTTAAAATGATGTTTTTTATTTTAATATAATTTTTGCAAAATCTTTTTGTTCCGTGCTGTTGTTGTTAGCTCGTCTCTTGTATCCTGACAAGGATGAGAATATGGTGGTCTCTCTTACGATGGTCACAGTTGCATTAACTGTACGATGACTTCATTTTACTGAATTACATAAAAGCTAACCCACAATGTGCAGTGCAGGGCAGTAGATTCTTCACTTTCAGAACACCTTCACATGATAATCCTCCATTATGATGGCATATTATAAGAGTAAGAAATTGGACTTTAATTCAGAAGTGATCATAACATTTGAATCTAATTTGAAAAGGACAAAACTCAAGGGGAGATGGTAAGGTATTTGCCATCAAGTTCTCCATCTAATAACATAGATATTTGCTATCATTTTTCTTACGAACTTTTAGCATGGAGTATAGAATTGAGCTTTGATAATAGAACTTTTGAACGTAAAGCTTTTGAAAAAAAAAAATGTTATTTATTAATTGCATCTTTAAAGTATTATAAAACTTAAACATTCATTTGGTAATCAAACTAAGAAAGTTTTAGAAATAAAAATATTAAAATAAATTTCATAATACTTTTAACATATGAAAAACTATCATTATAAAATTTTTCTAATCGATAATTATCCTAAGAATTATAAATAATGTAACAGTATTAATAATGCTAAAATATATTATTTAAGTATTATAGTATAATATTCTAATATCATATAATATAAATAAAATTATTATAATATATTATTTTAGCATTATTTAATAATTAATGATTAGTTTATAATATATTATTAAAGTTATGATAGTTATTATCTAATAATAAATATCACCATGTTATGATATATTATTAGGGTAATATTGCAAAAATAGCATTATGTAATATAATAATATTAGTATATTATATTATCTTATTTACATTATGTAATATATTAATTGTAATGATATTTTAATATATTTATTATGTTACATTATATTAATTTGTCATAGTTATATTATATATTACAATGTTATAATATTAAATATGATTGGTTCAAATATGTACCTTCAAATCTAATAAAAACAAATTTTAAAGAAGAACATTTCTAAAATACTCTAAATTTGAGCCTTTTCAAATAGAGCATTTAGAGCAGCTTTTGTATTAGTCTAAGTGCATTTTTAGAATCTAAATTAAACATCTTAAAAATACTAAAAAATACTTTTACCTCTTTCAAAGTACTTTTGGGATATCCAGTGCTATGCCAAATAATGCTTAAGTATAATGGTTATACTTATGTTACTTATTAAGTGAAGAATTTGGTAGCAAAAATCTAACAAACTACCTCAAAGTTTTATCAATGGAAAAAATCCTTGTTATTGAAAATATAATAAAAAATTTACTTTAATTCAGACTCGAGAGTTAGGATTAGAGGTGGCAAAACCTAACCCAACTCACAAACTCGGCTTAAACCTATAAAAAAAAAAGAAAAAAAAATAGGGTTAGGATTTTACATTTTTTTCAATCTAAACTTGAAATGACCCAAAAATTGCCAGGTTGGGTCAGGTTAAGTCATGGGTAACTCAAAGTGATCTAAAATGGTATTTATAAAAAAAAATATAAGTATTTATCACTGCTCATAATTAGTTGTTTGGATATGGTGATAGGATATATTTTTAATTTTATTTATTTTAAAATTTAAAATTTTATCTAAATATCATTATATTTTTTTTGAATTATCAATTAAATTGTGTACATGCTTAATATTATAATATTTTATATTTTTTGATATATATTATAATTTATGCTAATGTCATTCAATAAATGATGAGATTAAAGCATTTGTCCAAGTTGAATGCTAGTGAATAATCGATATTAATAATTTCAAACACCTTTAAAGAGGAGATTGAAGAGTATAATTAGACATAACTTTGCTTTATATATATATATAAGATTAAGAACATTTCTAAGATTTGTTTTTTTGATATTTTATTAATAATTGGCATAAATATTTCTTTCATTTAAAGTACATTATATAGACTATTGTTTATTATTTTATTATTTTTAAGTTTATAACTATATTTCTATTAGTATCTAATTATGTTAGAATTTTGTCCCTATTTTCTATATCATTTAGATTAACAAATGAGTAAAATAAAAAAAAGAATCAAACTGATCATGGACCAATTACTTAGAAAGAATAAGAAAAAAAATGTGGATTGAATTCTTATAAAAAAAAGAAGCTTTCTCTATATCTATGGATTAGGATTTTGCTTTAATGATCGAAACCCCAAAGTTATTTAAATTTAATAATTATTCAAATTCAAAATGATCTAGTCTGACCTGATTGCCCCCTCTAGTCAAAATCACATGGGTATGAAACCCAAATCTAACTTAATTTATCAACTTACCTCGCCTCCCACCGATCTACTGTTCGTGACATGCGGTTTGGCCCCAAGCATGGTCGACTAGCGCCTGGACCGGGCTTTAGCCCGGCTAGCTCGAAGCTGGGTTGGGCTTGGAGTTGGAATGTTACAAACCCAGGCCGAACCTAAGGGTATTTCTGTCTCAAAATCTTAATTAGGGTTTCTTTGCCTCTTTTGCCTATAAAATGATGGAGTCGGCGATCGAAAGGCCCTCCAGCGAAAGAGGTCTCTCTCCCTCCCCTCTCTCTCTCTCCCTCCCTCTCTCTCTCTCTCTCCCTCTCTCTCTCTCCCCAGCGAAAGAGGTCTCTCTCTCCAGCGAAAGAGGTCTCTCTTCTCTCTCTCTCTGGTGTGTGTGCTTTTTTTTTTTTTAATTTTCCCTTCGAAATTTTCTTGGTTTTGTTCATATAATGAAAAGATCGGATGCTATTTAAATTTATCGAAAGTTCACGATACCCTAGCTTTAAGGCGACGACACCCGTCGTTAGAACTGACCACGGAGAGAATCCTCGCAACAGCCCAGGAGGATTGGATTTCGACCGAAAATCCTTCGTGACACCCCAGTGGAAACCTCACGACACCCTAGCTTTAAGGCGACGACACCCATCCTTTAAATTGACCACGGAGAGAATCCCTGCGACACCCTAGGAGGATTGGATTTCGGCCGAAAATCCTTCCTACGCCCTCGCTCTGAGAGTCCGGTCGATAGGAAATATTTCAGCTTCGAGGCTGGAAAACCTGGCTACTGGAGTCTTCTTCAAATATAAAAGTTTATCCAATGAGTTTTTCCTTGCCAAAACCTCATGTAGATGTTCGCTTCTCTCTCTGAATTCGGCCAGGTCTGTAATAGGGCCTCTTTTTTCCTCCATCTGCTTGGGAATGCTAGTCATGTTTCTCGAGACTCCCATTTGATCTTCGAAGTAATGACAGGAAAACAGAGAGAGAATCCAGCGACACCCTACTTCAAATTCGGCCGAAAATCCTTCGCGACACCCAAGTGGAAAGTTCACGACACTCTAGCTTTAAGGCGATGACACCCGTCGTTAGAACTGACCACGGAGAGAATCCCCGCGACACCCTAGTTCTAATTCGGCCGAAAATCATTCACGACCCCAGTTGAAATCTCACGACACCCGTAGCTCTAAGGAGACGACACCGTGCTTAAAACTGACCACGGAGAGAATCCCAGCGACACCCTAGTTCGAATTCGACCGTAAATCCTTCGCGACACCCCAGTTGAAATCCCACAACACCCTAGCTTTAGGGCGACGACACCCGTGCTTACAAATGACCACATAGAGAGTCCCCGGCGACACCCTAGTCGAATTCGGCCGTAATCCTTCGCAACACCCCAGTCGAAATATCACGATACCCTAGCTTTAGGGCAACCAACCGTGCTTAAAACTTACCACGGAGAGAATCCCCGCAACACCCCTGTGGAATTCGGCCGAAAAATCATTAGCGACACCCCAGTTGAAATCTCACGACACCCTAGCTCTAAGGAGACGACACCCGTGCTTAAAACTGACCACGGAGATAATCCCAGCGATATCCTAGTTCGAATTCGGCCGTAAATCCTTCGCGACACCCCAGTTGAAATCCCACGACACCCTAGCTTTAGGGCGACGACACCCATGCTTACAATGACCACATAGAGTCCCCGGCGACACCTAGTCAAATTCGGCCGTAAATCCTTCGCGACACCCCTATGGAATTCGACCGAAAATCGTGACACCCCAGTTGAATCTCACGACACCCTAGCTCAAGGAGATGACACCCGTGCTTAAAACTGACCACGGAGATAATCCTAGCGACACCCTAGTTCGAATTCGGCCATAAATCCTTGCGACACCCCAGTTGAAATTCCACGACACCCTAGCTTTAGGACGACGACACCCGTGCTTACAAATGACCACATAGAGAGTCCCCGGCGACACCCTAATCGAATTCAGCCGTAAATCCTTCGCGACACCCCAGTCGAAATATCACGACACCCTAGCTTTAGGGCGATGACACCTGCTTAAAACTGACCACGGAGAGAATCCCGCGACCCCTGTTTCGCCGAAAAATCATTCGCGATACCCCAGTTGAAATCTCACGACACCCTAGCTCTAAGGAGATGACACCCGTGCTTAAAACTGACCATGGAGATAATCCCAGTGACACCCTAGTTCGAATTCGGCCGTAAATCCTTCGCAACACCCAATTGAAATCCCACGACACCCTAGCTTTAGGGCGATGACACCCGTGCTTACAAATGACCACATAGAGTCTTCGGTGACACCCTAGTCGAATTCGGCCGTAAATCCTTCGCGATACCCCAGTTGAAATATCACGACACCCTAGCTTTAAGGAAATGACACCCTTAAAACTGACCACATAGAGAATCCCCGCGATACCCTAGTTCAACATCAGCCGTAAATCCTTCGCGACACCCCAGTTGAAATCTCACGACACCCTAGCTTTAAGGCGACGACACCCATGCTTGAACAAGGTGAGAATTTGACGTCACCCTAGTACTAATTCGACGACACCCTAGTAACTCAGCCATGCCATCTTTCCGAGAAAAGTTGCAAAACGTGGGCAGTTCCTATGGGTTTGCGGGTCACTGTGATGTGATCGTGGCGATCTGGGTGTCCTTTCGTATTTCTCTGAGGTCAGCATAAACCCTAGAAAAAGCACTCATGTCTGTTGTTCGAGAAGCCATCCTTTTGCTCAAGAAGCCATCCTTCGTCTCTTGCTCTAGAAGCCACTGGTCTCCTTTTCCCTCCTAAATTTGTACCATAGTTCATTCTTCCGTATACTTCATTCATGGAGATGAGTGCTTTCGTTTGTGGACGAAGACCGCGAACAAAGAAGAAGCAGACGGAGAAAATGGCGGAACAATGCAAGGACATGGTTCTTCCTTCGAATGAGGATGCGGCTCCTTCAGGTATGTTTATCACTATGTTAAAATATTATGACATCCTCTCTTAAAATTTCATGACAAGTATGTCTTCTGTCTTACCCCTATTTCAGTTGACAATAAAATTGTTCCAGTCCCCCAGTGAAGGCTTCCTAGCTGTTTAAGAATAGCTGCAGGCCGGCCGTATACGTTCAGAAGGTTTGAAGGATGGGGTTCTCTAGATGGCATACAAAACTTATTCGAAGGACCCCATTTGATGCCTTCGTCGACATGCAGACGTTCATAGTGACGGGCGACTGCTAGCAGACATCATCAGATGTCACAATGGAGGCGACGAGTTCATTTTTTGCGGAAAGCCAGTTCTATTCAGTGCCGACGAAGTTGCACTGATTCTGGGACTTCCAGCTCATGGGAAGAAGATCGACACGTCCAGCCAAATGTTCAACGGAAGGTTGTTCAAACGGTTTGGCCAGGGTTTATATCTTCGCCAAGAAGGTTTGGAGAAGTTGATATTTCAACTCCGATCATCTAAAGTACAGGAGGATGTCGAGGACACCGTCTGACTTTGGATCGCATACATGTTGGCCATGTTTTTGGCTCCAAAGTCTAATCAGAGATATCCATGGTATCTCATCCAGCACTTGGATGACTTAAGTCAACTGGATAACATCCACTGGGCTTCGGCACTGAAGGAGTTGATTGTTCTGGCTCTCCCAGAAATAGCTGCTTGCTTGCGTTCCGAGGAGCCGGTGCACTCAAAGAATGCAAAAAAAGTTAGGAGGCAGCCTACCCTGTTTGGATGCTCGGCAACACTGGCGGTAAGGATTATTGAGACGCATAATTAGTGTTCTTAGTAATTTTTTTTTGTTATATTACATTATTTAATATCCAAAAAATATCATGTTCAGGCGTGGTTCCTCGAGCATACATCAATGCGAGAACCAGCATACCCTGATAAACTGCCCCGGCTGTTGAAGTGGTATGACCACCAAATGAAGATCCAATCGGTTCGGGTTACCGACTTGCAGCTCACGACTTGGTAAGCTAGTTCATTGCTCCATTGCTCTGACCATATTTTTCAACTTAATGCGTTAATATGTTCACTTAATATTAATTTGTTATCATCTTGCATTGCAGATGGAGGGAGCTACTGTACCATTGCCAGAAGAGCGCTGGCTTCTCACTCAGCAGAATGTAGCATCCCCTCAACCAACAGATACCTGCGCCCCTCAACCAACGGATAGCTGCACAGGATGTGCCGAGTTGAGGACTGAATTGGAGTGAGTTAAGGATCAACTCGACGATGTCAGGCATAGGCTGTCCATTGCTGAGAGCCTCCTCAGTTCACTGCTCAGAAAGGAAAGTAATGCAATAAATGAGGAACAAGGGAGACGAGAAAATAGAGAAGGTACATTCTTTGGAGTTGGTCCTCCGCGAGCCTGGTAATGGAAATAGTGAAGATAAGAAGATGGAGGAGGACCATTCATCCAAGTGTCCAATTGAGACGGGGAATGCAAAAGCAGAGGAGAAGAGATTGGAGGGGATTTATGGATGTTAAAACATAGCATGGGAATGAAAATAAAGATGAGTCCATATCCGAAATAAACTTGGCACCCCTGCGCCAAAGGATGATAATATGGACATAGAAATCATTGGAGTGCCTTCGCTTGTTAGGAGGGTTAAAAAAGAGCCAAGGAAGCGTAAGGCATCTACGGTCGTCGGAGAATGTTATGAGACAACCCGTCCTAAAAAGTCGGCGAAGACAGTGGGCACGTCAAAGCCCAACACAACGGTCGAAGATGACCAAATTATTATTCAAAATTTTTTGAGCGAGCGACTAACCGCCGAGATTGTCTACACAAATATGTTTTCTGGCGTTGTAACAAGAAAAAATCTTTAAGATCTCATTAACAATGAAATGATAATAGATGATGTAAGTATATCAAGAAACCTGTTCTAGTTTTGATTTTAGAATTATATTAATCGGTTTACATTACATTGGCAGATAATTAATTCCGGCCAGGAGTTTCTGATGCGCAACTGGACAGAGCATTCTGACCGATACCATAAGTGCATATTTGCATCAGTTTTCGTATCTGCTCTGTGTCTGACTTCCTCATCACCTGCTCATGAACTTGCTGGAACATCAGGGGCTGCGATATTTGACAATGTATCGGATGAAGATAAGGCCCAATTCCGGTTTCTTTTCACCATAATAAACTCTGATAACTCGCACTGGCATTTGGTTGCTGTCGACATGGAAAGAAAGGTGTTCATGCACCTGAATTCATTGAAACGCAACCCGAAGTACAAGGCCAATGCAAGGAAATGGCATACAATTCTAGGCCACATATTCCATATCTACTGCGATAAGAAGGAAGCGATGACTTGGCCGATGGAAGATATTTCGGATTGCCCAAGCCAACCGACCGGATCGCTGGATTGCGGCCTATACTCTCTGAGATACATGGAATGTCTTGCTCGACGGAACAATCCCGATATGAAGATGGATTTCACGGATGAGGAAGTCAGAGATTACCGGCGACACTTAGCTGCGACGATATTGAGAGAGGGCCTGAACAAAAGATTAGCGACATTGTCGAAAAATGTTCTTAATTTTTTTATTCTTCTTTGAATGAAAATTGAATGTAATTTATTCATATTAACACTGATTAATATTTAATGCAAATGCACAAATTTTATATTGCGAGCAGGGGTGTCCTCGATGTATTCATATGTTTGCCTTCGTATGTTTCCCTTTCGGGTGTCGCCGCGCAAGAGCTAGGGTGTCGTTAGCCAAGAGCTGGGGTGTCGTCGCGCTAAAATCTTCGGTGTCGGTTCGAGTACTGGGATGTCGTAGGTTTTCGCCTTTCGGGTGTCGCCGTGCAAGAGCTAGGGTGTCGTTATCCAAGAGCTGGGGTGTCGTCGTGCTAAAATCTTCGGTGTCGGTTCGCGAGTACTGGGATGTCGTAGGTTTCCGCCTTTCGGGTGTCGCCGCGCAAGAGCTAGGGTGTCGTTAGCCAAGAGCTGGGGTATCGTCGCGCTAAAATCTTCGTGTCGGTTCGCGAGTACTGGGATGTCGTAGGTTTCCGCCTTTCGGGTGTCGCCGTGCAAGAGCTAGGGTGTCGTTATCCAAGAGCTGGGGTGTCGTCGCGCTAAAATCTTCGGTGTCGGTTCGCGAGTAGTGGGATGTCGTAGGTTTCCGCCTTTCGGGTGTCGCCGCGCAAGAGCTAGGGTGTCGTTAGCCAAGAGCTGGGGTCATCGCGCTAAAATCTTTGGTGTCGGTTCGCGAGTACTGGGATGTCGTAGGTTTCGCCTTTCGGGTGTCGCCGTGCAAGAGCTAGGGTGTCGTTAGCCAAGAGCTGGGGTGTCGTCGCGCTAAAATCTTCGGTGTCGGTTCGCGAGTACTGGGATGTCGTAGGTTTCCGCCTTTCGGGTGTCGCCGCGCAAGAGCTAGGGTGTCGTTAGCCAAGAGCTGGGGTGTCGTCGCGCTAAAATCTTCGGTGTCGGTTCGCGAGTACTGGGATGTCGTAGGTTTCCGCCTTTCGGGTGTCGCCGCGCAAGAGCTAGGGTGTCGTTAGCCAAGAGCTGGGGTGTCGTCGCGCTAAAATCTTCATTGTCGGTTCGCGAGTACTGGGATGTCGTAGGTTTTCGCCTTTCGGGTGTCGCCGCGCAAGAGCTAGGGAGTCGTTAGCCAAGAGCTGGGGTGTCATCGCGGTAAAATCTTCGGTGTCGTTTGCGAGTACTGGGATGTCGTAGGTTTCCCTTTCGGGTGTCGCCGCGCAAGAGCTCGGGAGTCGTTAGCCAAGAGCTGGGGTGTCGTCGTTAGCCTAAAAGCACTTCATTTTACTGAAATAGACACCCTATTTTGAAAGCACTTCATTTGCGACCAAGCCACCCTAATTCAAAAGTTACGACACCCGTGTTTTATATATGCTCTTGTGTAAGTTGACTCAATACATAAGCATCAAATTCGTCCATCAAAGTTTCGGAAGGCGGAACAATTCTCTCCAGGTCCTCTTCAGTATTAATAGACTGCAAACAAGTCTGCCTGATGCTTGAAGCAGCTCTTTCCTTGACCTGATTTTTCCTTGATCTTTTTGACTTCTTCTCGACTCCACTCTTTAATCTGTTCTCTCGGGCGACCTTTCGTCCTAATTTGTTCAGGATCTTGAATTACAAGCTCTGTACGTGGTTTAGCTGCGCAGTTGGCATCCACGGCAATTTTGAATATAGGTGTTAGACCATCCATCACTACATTAAATGCATCTTCAGACATGGAGGCTATCTCTGCGAGCTTCGTCATCCGATGACTCAGCAAACTATATCTACAATCATTAACATAATATTAACGATAACAAATATTAAGACATTTCAATTAAAAAATTGTCACTGCGTACCGTGATTTTCGTGTGCTTTTATCATAACCCTCAGTATTGCAGTCGAATTCGTCGAATTGGTATTTCATGTCCTTGCACCATCTCTTCAAGAAGTATTTATCTGGTAAACGAAATACGTCACTTTGATGAAGAACCAACAGGGCATGCCTACACAGGTACCCCTTGAACTGAAAGGATCGGCACTGGCATTGGACATCCTCAATATTTCTATCGTATGACACGATATAATCTTTGATCATCTCCTTGCCATTCCATCGACTTCAATCCTTTCATACGACTTTACGGAATATAAACAACTGTTGCCAGCTTCCTTGATCAATTTTGTATTTGATGCAGCCATTTCAAGGATCTCATTCTGAAATTTTTTGAAAATGCGCCTTGTATACCTTCCTGCAGCTTGTCTCTCAAAAGGTGATGATGTCTTTAGGAAAGCAATCGTTTGCAACGTCCTATTATCTTCCTCATTTTCGGCCTCGTATCTTTTTTCCAAGGCATCTTCGTACTTACTTATGAACTCCGTTAGTGTTGTCTTCGAATTTATAAACCCATCGAAGAAGTGATTAATGCCCTCGCTCCTTTGTGAAGATGACATCCCTGTTCAAAATTTTGTCAACAAAAAAAAAGCGTTTAACGCGAACATGAACCAAAGACAATGACATACAAACCTGCGAAGAATGTATCCTTTAGGTAAACTGGGACCCATTTATCCCGACATTCGTAAAGGACATTGAACCAATCTATAGACTTGCATTCTTTATATTTCTCCATAACATGTGCCCACCTTTCCTCGAATGACTGTATGGTCAATGAATCATATATCGCCTCATCGAAATCAACCATAAACTTGGGATTTGCCGTGCAAATGTGGCCAATCTTTTCAGGTATCTTCTTCAATATATGCCAAAGACAAAATCGATGTCGTGTGTTAGGAAAAACTTCTTTGACAGCAGCCTCGATTGCCTTATCTTGGTCAGTTATTATGGCAATAGGTGCTTGACCACCATTTGCATCCAGCCATGTCTGAAAAACCCATTTATATGTCTCAGTACTCTCATCAGACAACAATGCGCATCCAAGCAAGGTGGACTGTCCATGATGGTTGACCCCAACGAATGGACAAAAAGGCATTTGATATCTGTTTGTCAAGTACGTTGAGTCAAAGCTTAGAACATCACCGAAGTATGTGCATGCCAATCTTGACCTTGGATGAATCCAGAAGACAGACCTCAGATGACCATTATCATTGAGGTCTAAGGAATAGAAGAAATTGGGATTTCTGAGTTGCATTTCGGCGAAATGAATTACCATCGACTGAGCATCTCCTTCTTTCAGCTTAGACTGACGTTCGCGACAAATGAAGTTACGAGCATCCTTCTCGGTGAAATCCAATTGTCTTCTGCCCCCTTTTCTCCTTGCTATGGCAGAGTATATCTGAGTCGTCGGAACATTCACGGCATGTAAATTGCTGATCTCTGCCTTCTCTGGTGTGCTGATCCTCCTATGCGACCGTAGATAACCAGTTGATGTTATGGACATCCCATGGTTATGTTCTAGAGAAACCTCATCCAATATCCACTTACCACTTGTAGCATTCAGTCTTGCTTTTATGGATGCCATACAATCAACTTTCCCAGTATCCCTATGATTCATACTCTTCTCTGATTTTCTAGATTTTCCTTGCCTCCAACACGCCAGGTGCTTGAAGCAAAGTTGTTTTTTGTTGTTGGCCCTGCTACACACTGTTGTGATTCCAAAACCAACTCGTTTCGCGTATCCATTGTAGAACGTATATACATCATCTGCTGAATTGAATTCCATCCCAGTTTGAGGAACTACAATATCATCCACTGCATTTGGAGCGACGGGTGAAGGTGCACGGCCGGGAGTGTTATCGATTTCTTTCCGATCTACAATTTCAGCATCAACTGTGAAAATATAGGCACGCAGTCATGAACAATGATATCCATAGATTTAGTTGTCAATATATGTTGACAAAGGATTAGGATTTAGGACACGAAGGTTAAAACAATACGACACCCCAGTTATCATCTCACGACACCCTAGCTTTAAGGTGACGACACCCGTGGGTTCACTGTTAATGCACGGGTGTCGTCGCCTTAAAGCTAGGGTGTCGTGAGCTTTCAACAGGGGTGTCTCGAAGGAGTTTCGGCCGAAATCCAATTCTCCCGGGGGTGTCGCGGGGATTCTTCGCGTGGTCAGTTCTAAGCACGGGTGTCGTAGCATTAGTGCTGGGGTGTCATGAGATTTCAACTAGGATCACGAAGGAGTTTCGGCCGAATTCAACAAGGGGTGTCGCGGGGGTTCTCTCCGTGATCAGTTCTAAGCACGGGTATCGTCGCCTTAAAGCTAGGGTGTCGTGAGCTTTCAACAGGGTGTCTCGAAGGATTTTCGGCCGAAATCCAATTCTCCCTGGGGTGTCGTGGAGATTCTCCGTGCGGTCAGTTCTAAGTACGGGTGTCGTAGATTGGTGCTAGGGTGTCATGAGATTTCAACTGGGGTGTCGCGAAGGAGTTTCGGCTGAATTCGACAAGGGGTGTCGCGGGTATTCTCACCGTGATCAGTTCTAAGCACGGGTGTCGTCGCCTTAAAGCTAGGGTGTCGTGAGCTTTCAACAGGGGTGTCTCGTAGGAGTTTGGTCAAAATCCAATTCTCCCTGGGGTGTCACGGGGATTCTCCGCGCGGTCAGCTCTAAGCACGGGTGTCATAGCATTGGTGCTGGGGTGTCATGAGATTTCAACTGGGGTGCCACGAAGGAGTTTCGGCCGAATTCGACAAGGGGTGTCGCGGGGGTTCTCTCCGTGATCAGTTCTAAGCACGGGTGTCATCGCCTTAAAGTAGGGTGTCATGAGCTTTTAACAGGGATGTCTCGAAGGAGTTTCGACCAAATCCAATTCTCCCTGGGGTGTCACGGGGATTCTCCGCGCGATCAGTTCTAAGCACGGGTGTCGTCGCCTTAAAGCTAGGGTGTCGTGAGCTTTCAATAGGGGTGTCTCGAAGGAGTTTCGGCCGAAATCCAATTCTCCTGGGGTGTCGCGTGGATTCTCTCCGTAGTCAGTTCTAAGCACGGGTGTCGTAGCATTGATGCTAGGGTGTCGTGAGGTTTCAAGTGGGGTGTCACGAAGGAGTTTCGGCCGAAATCCAAATCATCCTTAGGTGTCGTGAGGTTTCCTCTTGGGACGATGTAAAACTTACTACGGTAACCGGGTATTTGGCTTTCCAAAACTCTCTTCTGTTCCCCATCTCTCGAAACTCAACGAGGGGGGGCGCACCGATTCGATTCCTGTAAACCGCCCACTGAGATGGTGGCGCGTGGCAATCGAAACACCCGCCAGGAGTACCTTAAATATGGATGGGGGAATGTCATCGTTAATCACCTTTTCAGCTGATCTTCCAAACTTTTTCGATACTGAGATGGCTTCTAGAGGCGAGGGGCGATCTACTGGCACCCATGGGAGCCACCGCACAACGGTAACCGTCGATGCGGAGGTCTTTGCATCGTCGCTCGCAACCAGCGAGCAACTCAACAGGGCGGCCGAGCAATACATGGCCGTTTCAATGAGACAGATCGAGGTCCTGCTTCGGGCCAACAGCCGGCTGGAGTCGCAACTAGAGTCCCTCCAGCGCCAGATCGCCGAGTTAGCCCCACAACGTGGGGAGAGCTCGGCAGCGACCGAAGCAGATGACAAGCCCCTGTGAGGGCTCATGTACTTTTTTTCTTTTCTTTCTGTCTTCTCTTTATTTTGTGATGAATAAAAATAAATTTTAGTAACTTGGGTGTCGTGGGCCTTATCGCCGTGGTCAGTTATAAGCACGGGTGTCATCAGATGAGAGCTAGGGTATCGTGAAGTTTCAACTGGGGTGTCGCGAACGACGACAGCACCGACTCAGGCTGTTAACGACACCCCAGTTCTCATCTGACAACACCCTAGCTTTAAGACGACGACACCGATGACATGACTGTTAAAGCGAAGTGTCGCGGGGATTGTTCTCCATATGGGGTGTCGCGGGCTTGCTCTCCAGCGTCGTTTATAAGCACGACACACCCTTTATAGCATTTAAAGACACCCCATAGAACAAGCTATGACACTCCGGAAAGCAACATACAAAGATCACGAAGGTTATAAGCATGGGTGTCGTAGCATTGTAACTACGGTGTCACGAGGCTTTTCTCCAGCATTCGTTTGAAGCACGGGTGTCCTAGGCTTGTAACTACGGTGTCTTAACATTATATCATGGGTGTCGTAGCTTTAACGACGACACTAGAGCTATATGGACAGGAAATAACGGGGAATATAGGCCGAACCACTCTGACGACACCACAGTTCATGAGGTATAACATCCTAGTTAAAAGAGTATGACATTCGTGCTTACAAAACAGTAAACTCTAAACAGTTATGACTCCCATAATGTCATAACTATTTTGTTCTAAGGAAGTTACCCGCGCATTAAACGGTTTGGTCACGCATTAACTAACTCTAACCAGAAAAAACGGTTGGTGTAATAAAGGAGCTTTAGAAAGAAGTGGGAAGAAAGACTTTTTACTTTGTGCTGCGAATGACATTTCCTCCAGAAGTTTTTATACAAAGACTCCAGTAGCCAGGTTTTCCAGCCTCGAAGCTGAAATATTTTCTTTCGACCAGAGAAGAAAGAGAGTTCTTCTTGCACAGATGAAATTCAACGTAAAATTGCGCTAGGATGGAGGGAAAGGGCATTTTCATCCGCACGCTAATTTTTAAAAAAAAGCGAACTACTTTAAATGACCATCACGTTCAGAACGTAACATCAAAGCAGTCATACCGTTCGGCAGGTCATCCACGGAGGAGCCATGTAGACCAATCAGAAGAGGCGGTGCAGCCCACGTAGGCCTTGCTGTACCGGGGGCAGTAAAGCAATAGATGAAGCCCAGATTTCCCAAGGCAACATACCTGTACCACCACATCGAGCCCAATGCTTTTCTTGCATAACCATGGGGTTAGATGCTTCTTCCAATTACCCAAAAGGAATATCCAAAGTCCTCTACCATCCTTTGGAAATCAATTCAGTGACTCTTGATCTATATGCACACTCTTAGATCTTGCCAACGTTGATGTACAAGTTCTGGAATAAGTCTAATCACATGTGGAGCATGTAGGGCTACCCTACTAGACTAGAATTGGGATTCCATTCAAAGTCTATATTATTCATTGTTTTGATGATCAACCCTCATGACTAGATGGTGATTCCCATGAAAGTACAAGCATGGTAGCATGGATGCTGGGAGCACTATATAAAGATATGCTTGATTTCTCCCATGTTTGGTCTGCATTGCTTGATCTCTCCTGCTGATTGGCCTCTTAGAAGAAGGATCACAATTTGAATGGCTGTGGCACTTTCATTTACCACTCCCTTTTGTAGAGCTTGTGAATTTCAATAACAGTGCAGTTTTGCTCCACAAGGACGTGAATAAATTTCAATAACTTTATCATCTGATATCAATATCTTATAAATCATCTACTCATGACATGAATCTCTTCTGCAGCTGATCTTCCCTTCATGAAGGGACAATGTTTATTTCAAAAATCTAAATCAGTTTGGCAAAGCTTTCTAAGAGAACAAGGTCAATTGCAGGAACTCTTCACGAGATCCTCAGAGAGCTTCAAAAGATGCTGGGGGTTGAAGCAGAGTGGCTTCTGGTTATGGAGCAAAACTATGTTTCTATTTTCAAGTTGTAAAGTTACAAATCAATCAATTAACTACCTACTTGTTCCTAGAAAATTACCAGGCAACTTTATAGCATAGAACTCTGTCCAGGAGGTCAACAGTCAACTTAAAGATTTTGAATCCATTTTTGCATAAAAAAGCGTGCTGAAGATAGAGACATTACAATTAATTTGTTCCACCTCTGAAGAGTCCTCAGAACTTAACTTACAGCTCTCTATGCCTTCTAACATGTTTCACTGATCATGGATTCCTTTGAAAGTCCAGTATATAGAAATTACATAGGGAACACTGATAGGAAAGCGAGAAATAAAGTTGATGCATGGCAACATTCAGTAACAAGGTACCAGATGAGCTAAGAAGCACCTTTCATAGAAAATAAAATGTTGTGGAGAAAGACTCTACTCATCGTTTGAGCCATCAGACTCATCGTTTGAGCCATCAGACTCAAGGTTGGTTTGGTAGCTAAAAGGTACCTTGGTATAATGTAGATAATAATGTAGACTAGCTTCTCCAGTGATGGTGAAAGCTTTGGCACGGACTCGAGAGAACTGTTGGATGATGGGCCAGTCTGGGCGTCTCCTGAGGCACCTCGCGAGCATGCGGATATTACAATCCAGGATCAACTCAAGTTTGTCTTGATGATGGTGCTGTCGTTCTTGGAGAAGTCCCAAAATCCACTCCGGGAGGCTGTCCATGGATTCATCATACAACTCCAGGCATTGCAGAGCATTCAGATTCTCCACGCTCCTCAATGCTGGGCATTCACATATGCTTAGTCTCTTTAGAGCAGGTAAATTTGAGATCTTTTCCAAACGCTGGGAATATGAGATGTCTAGCTGATTCGATAAAAAAGGAAGGTTCTCGACTCCTCTCAGCTCCTCAGCTTTAGTAATACGCAAGTTTTGCATCGTGGTGGCCTGCTTAAGGATATTGGGAAGAGCTCTCAACTTTTTACAACAATAAAGTTTCAATTTTTAGACGAGGCAGCAGCAACGGTGACCGAGAGATGCTAGTTGTTCACTTATCTCCCATTCTTCCCATTTGGCCATACCGTCTAAGCATAGGGTTTCGAGCTTGGGAAAGAAGGTTAGGAAGATCATCTCCAGTATGCGATCCCTGCCTTACACCGCCGCCGAGAAATTGTAGGTGCGCATTGTCAATTTCCAGATCGATCAATTGGGGCAACTGACCCAGCGGTGGAAGCTCTCGGTATGATTTGCAACCATAAAGCTTCAAATATTTTAGGTTAGGAAGATCATCTCCCAAAGACGATGACATCATCCAGCCAGGATACCTCTGGCCAAAGAAACCAAATATTTTAAATCTTCTATGCTTGTCGGAGGGGTCAAGTCCTCGAAGATCTCCTCGATCCGACGGATCTCCTCATCGTCCATCACATTTTCATTTTCTGGCCTGCAACTTAGCCATAATTTCTTTAAGTAGGGTTTATTGTCCAAAATTCGAGCCCTGTTCGATGCCCTCTCCAATCTGTCTATGCCGAGAATGCTGAGGCAGGAGAGACTCTGCAACTCATCCAATTCACAGCCTTGTGCTTCTTCACCGCCGTTCCTTCGAGTTCATCACCCACAATAAATCCTTCGAGTTCAACAAGTTGTTCTAATTTTCCAACCCTTTAGGCACAAAACTCAATTTTGTACCGACAATATCAAGACATCTGAGATTGAAACGCTGAGTGATGCTATTGGGAAGCATCTGCAGATGGCGGCAACATCTGAGTTTCAATATTTGTAGGTTTGTAAGGGAACCAAGAGATTCCGGTAGTGTGGAAACTTGTGTAAAACTAAGATCAAGGAGTCTGAGGTGTATTAAAGTTCCGATAGAATCCGGGATGCTCCCAATATCTCTCCCATTTAGAAACAAGATACGGAGATGAGTTAATCTCGCAAGCAAATCATTTTCAAAATTTGATGGGCTCTGAAACATGATCAGGGTCCTCAAACAATTCCGTCCTATTAAAGAACTATGGACTGCTGCCGTCTCTCCTCTTCTTCCAATTGACAGGCGCCGAAGCTTTGACAAAGTGGTGGCGTTTAATTCATCTACATCTCCATAGAAACTTTCATCTTGTGACAAAAACTGAGTAAGAGATCGTAAGAGATCATGCATGTTACATGAGCAAGAGAACGTAAATTGCACAGGTAGAGGTTGCAGAATGTTCCTCCTTATCAACTCTTCATAGTATTGCTCTGCCTCCAAAACCTGTTCCATCCATCTATCCTCATGAGTTTTCACCAAACCTTCGGCCACCCAGAACAACACAAGCTCATCACGAAAGAACCAATAATCTTCTGGAAATAGAGCGAAGTAGAGAAAGCACTGTTTGAGGTGAGACGGTAAATCCACATAGCTCATATACAAAGCTCCACTAAGTTCATCAGGAAGGTTGCTCATGGACCATGCATCACTTCTAAGAACTTTTTCCCATTCACTCCTGCTTTTATCCTTCATGGTTAAGAGGCCGGCAATAGTCTTGATTGCAAGAGGAAGACCGTGGCATTTCTCAACAATTTGACTCCCAATATCTTTTAATATCTCCATTTCTGCCTCCTCCCCGCTTGCAAACACTTTCTTGCAGAGGAGCTCCCAACCAGAATTCTCCTGCCTTCATTCCTCTAGCAATATTTTCATCTCTAGTGGTAACCAAGATCCGACTGATAGCTACACCAGTTTGAAGGGGAGTTCGAAGTAAATCAACCCACACATTTGCTTGCCATACATCATCCAAGACAACAAACAGACGTTTTCCAGAAACAGCATCTGTGAGCATTGGCAAGAGTTCTGATTTTGTACTCAATACTCCATGATCCCCACCAGCACCCCTTATAATCTGTTTCAGCAGATCGATCTCTGAAAAATCCTGTGAAACACACACCCATATTCGAGTCTGAAAGTTGTCAACTACCTTTGGATCATTGAATATCTTCTGAGCAAGCGTGGTCTTGCCGATTCCCCCCATGCCGTCGATTGCAAAAATACAACATTTTCGTTCATCTTCCTTCACTAACATCTCCACAAGACCTTTGGTAGCATCCTCGATGTCTGTTCCTACTATGTCCAGTTCAACGAGAGAAGAGGTCTGTCTAAGATTCACTCCGCTCGCTGCTGACATTTCTGTTGCTGTGTCCTAGCCTGGGAATAACTATTTTATCTTCCATGATCTCATTCAGTCTATCATTCAAAGTTTTAATTCTACTGGCAATGTCATGGGCAGATAACAAATCACTAGGGCTAGGAAGCATGGAGATTAAATGGCTTACCCCCAAATTCTCAACCAGCGATGTTGATGCTTGATCATAGGACGACTTCTCACGCTCCGCACCCTTGATTCTGCAGAGATCTATGATGTCATCAGCATCATACATGATGTCTTTCAGCTTGACCACCCACCTGTTGATGGCTGGATCTTGAAGCCGTCTTCTCTCTGCATCATCGAGTAGGCCGTCTATGTTCTCCAACTTCTCCTGAAGCCTTTTCATCTCGTCCTTCACTCCTAACACCATCACAACTCTTTCATCAATGAAATCAGCGAGCTTCTTGACATAGTTCTGAACAAAAGCCTGTAAGATCATCGCCATCCTACCCCCCCTTTCTCCTGACTGCAACTCCTTGCTCCCCCGGATCTACGCAGCTTAGCCGAACAGAAGTTGTGAAGAGGATGAGTCTCTCAATAGTCAATCATCGAAAACAGAGTTTGCTTGGCTTTTTTTATGTATATCTAGAACCAAATGGGTTTTTTTTATTCCTTTGGCAACGAGAGAGAGATGAATCGTATATTTACTGTGCCAGATCTGCTTTTTTATAATTATATAATATTATGGAAAGAAAACACTTAGGTCAGACGTCCGCACAAAAAAAATGAAAATTGCGAATCAGATAGCCCCTTTCCATTAATTAAACGTCCCGCAACAAAAACACTCTCTCTGTTTGTTGTTGCCAAAGCCAATAGTACCCTTTTACTTCTTTTTTTTTAGCGTCACTGACGCCGTTCCTTTTTATTTTCTTTGCCACGAAGGCACTAAGAGAGATGAAATTTAGACCTATCGAACCAGACTTGCTTTTAACTATCTAACACTAACCTAATTATTTTTTAGAAATTCTCTAATATCATGAAAAAATAACACCTGACGCTAGGCCTGCAGCCTTGGGATACGAAATTGCCTTGCATCACGTGAATGGGTCCCTTTCGATGCACGTGAATGGGTCCCTTTCCCAGAAATTCGTTTCTAAAAAATTGCCGTGCATCACGTGATTGGTTCCCTTTCTCAGATGTCCGCAATGAAATGAATGCCACGTCTCATAGCAAAACTAATCGCTCTCATCATGACCTTTTTTTTTTTTTTTTAATACATGTTGCCTTTAATTAACTTAGCCTCTTGACCTGGACGGTCGTATTCGGAGAACGCAATCTCGGGGATCGTGGAATAAGTTACCAAAAGTTTTCCGCCATACGAAATATAAATTAAAGTGATCAATTAAAGTTAGCGTTCAAGACATAAAACAAAACAAATGTTAGTGAATAGCTTCTTTCTAATCTTTTAACAACTGCAAGGGCTGCAAATAGAACGGATGAGATCAAGTCTTATCTAATTTAGATTTAATTTAATATTATTTTATATTTTATTTATTTAGATTAAAAAAGTATATAAAAAATTTTATATTCAATGAGTCATTAAGTCTATTAAAATTTAATCCAAAAATATAATATTTAAGACAAGCATTTAACTAATATTTTATAGTTAAAAATCTAATAATTAATAATCAAAATATAAATTAATTAAAAAGTTAAATAAAATTAAAAGATTAACTTAAACTTAAATTTTTTTCAAAATATTTTAGTTCTACCCAAATAAATGATTATCCTTAAGTTTATAAATTATGATACTTAAAATCTTTATTCATATACTAAGAGACATTATAAAAAAGAATCAATTAAAATAATAATAAACATAAATATTTAGATATAATTAGAGAAAAAAGATTGAAGAAGATCTAGTTATTAAGATTAAAAAAAGAATTGATTTAAGTTAGAGTTATTCAATAAATTTATTATGATAATTAAAATGAAGGAAACAAGATTTGCATATTTGGTAGATTAAAAGATTTGCAATTTTTTTTGATCCAACCTGATTTAAATTTTCAATCGAGACCATTTCAAACTTAACCTAACCCATGACTCTCTAAATATACATTGGATCAGGTCTAATTGAGTTGATATTAGGTTGGATCATGGGTCTATTCGATCCATTTGCAAGCCTTAATAACTACTAAAGTTGAGACGGTGTCAATTTGGCATGCATTAGCCTTATAAGATAGCTTATAATTCGACTCATTTCAAACATTTATATGTAATGGAAGGACAAAATTTCATCTAGTTGAATACTTCATGTTGTCAGCGCTTTGATTAGATCAAATTGATTCATTGCATTCCAAGTTTGAGTAGGCTTTAATGCTTGGAATTATTGATGTGCAATGAAATTTGTTGCCCAGATGTAGCAACCCAAGAGGAGGATGAATTGGATATTAAAATTTTAATTGCGCAGATATGTGCTTAACAAATTTTAATTGGCAGCGGTATAGTGATGTGAACACAATAATTTCACAGAAATAATGCAAGCAATCAAACACAGATTTTTATAGTGGTTCAGTGCCAACCCAGCACCTACATCCATTCCCCAAAAATCCTTTGAAAATTTTACTCCAATCGTATTACCAACGATTACAATCCCTAGCCTTATCCGGCTAGTCCTCTTGTTACACGGCACAAGAAAGCCAAACTCCTAGCCTTATCAGGTTAGTCCTCTTGTTTCACGACACAAGGAAGCCAAAATAACCAAGGGTTTAAACCTAACCCTTTTACAAAAAAAAAATAATATGTTCAGAAAATTTAAAAACATATAGCTCCTAAATTGAGCAAATATTCAAAATAAATACGTTACAACTTTTGTAGACAATCTTCAGCAATAAATGAAACTTTTTGAAGTAGCTGAAGCTTTGAATGCTTGCGGAAGCTTTAATGATTCAGTAGGGATGAGTAGAAAATGATCTTCAAGCTTTTTTGATTCCAACACAGAGCTTCCTTTCAACAACCAAGAATATATGCAATAATGGCTCTTTCTTCCTTGTATTTCTTCCTTCTTCTTTCTTCTTCTATGCTCAGCTATTTAAAGCATTTCAACTGCAAAAATATCTGTTAGACTTAATCGGAATTAATGAAAAGTAAACGGGAAGAAAATATAACCGTTGTAAACATTTTCTTTGAGCATTGAATGCAAGGAAGATCTCTGCCATAATCCAAGAGATCAGAAGTTAGTTAGCTGAAAATAGACTCAAGAAAAGATAGAGGGAGAGAAAAGAACTCGTCCGGGTGTTGAACGATTAAGCATTAGTTGGCTGGAGTTTGATTCCAGCTAACTGCTTCAAGAAATAATTCGGCCAGAGTTCCTGTCTTCATACAATAGCTAGCTGAACTACAAGTTCAGTTAGCTATTTTTCAGGGTGTGCACGTCCATAGAAGAAATCTACTTTTCATTAGCTAGCTGAAGAATGACTTCAGTTAGCTGTTATCATGAGGAGTTCGGTCAAAAGAAAGCATACAAAATAATAGTTAGCTGGACCAAAGGTCCAGTTAGCTACTCACAAGAAGAGCACGGCTAGACTAGAGTTTCATGCCAAAGTAGTTAGCTGGACTAAAGGTCCAGTTAACTTTTTCAAAGTTTCATACGGCTATAAGAGAGAAATTCAAACCTTTAGTTAGCTGGACCAAAGGTCCAGTTAACTATTTCCACATTTCACACAGCCAGAAAGGTGTCCAGGCAAAAAGGAGCTAGCTGGAGGCTAACTCTAGTTAACTAGGTTAGTGTTCCACACGGCTAGAATAGTATCCAAGCCAAAAGTAGCTAGCTGGAGGTTAACTCCAGTTAACTAGGTCCATAAGCAGTTCGGCCAAGGCAAGAAACAGTTAGCTCGTCAGCTAGCTGGACTAAGAGTCCAGTTAACTAACATCATCATGCAAACGCCCAAGGCACAGAATAGCTAACCCGTCAGCTAGCTGGACTGGAAGTCCAGTTAACTAACATCACCATGCAACGGTCAAGGCACAGAATAGCTAACCCGTTAGCTAGCTGGACTGAGAGTCCAGTTAACTAACATCACCATGGCCAAGGCACAGAATAGCTAACTCGTTAGCTAGCTGGATTGGGAATCCAGTTAACTAACATCACCATGCAAACGGCCACAACAGATGTACAAAAGTCATAGCTAGCTGGCTAGGTAACTGTTTTGAGGGAGCATTCGGCCAAGAGAGGAACCATACCTTTCCAGTTGACTATTTACCATATCTAGTTAACCATTTCTAATCTATGATTTAATTTGGCTCGCATGTATTAATGACATGTAGATTGACTGCATGTTAATTGGATCAGATGCTCAACTTGACACAGATGTTGGAAATATTTATGGCACAGAAAATACTGCCTTTTCTGTTTGCAACTGTTGATGCCAAGTCGCCTTCCTCTAACGCCGGGAGACAAAGGACCTCCTCTCCGAAGTGCTCCTGCAAGGAAGTCCCCGGAGACCGGATGCTCCGGTGGGGACCCTCCGACGCTCAAGTTAGCAACTTGGGAACAAACAAGAGTAAGCTAGCAGAGAGAGCTAGAGAACTTGAGTTTAGGATCCTTTCCTATTTGAAGGTCTCTTTTTCTGCTTCTAGAAGGTCGCTGGTTTCGAAGTGTCGTTGTTTGATAACAGACGGAAGGCAAGGTTGACAGTGATGGGTCACAACCGACACTGGGCATGTCAGAGGTGTCCTGCTCCACCTGCCACCTGCCAAGCGCGACACTACGGATGGCAGGCGGACCTGGCCGTGTTAGATGCACGCTGTTATGAGGCGTGACCATGCGCTGTTGCAGTCGAGTGGTGAGGCACATGGCCGCAGCAGGCGGTTGGCGGGCCACGTGGGTGTGTCAGGTGGCTCGAGATAGCAAGTTACCAAGCTCGAAGCTCGAGGCCGAGGCAGAGGCGAGAGCCCGAGGCCAAGGCCAAGGTGGGAGCTCGGCCTCGGCAGGAGCCCAAGGCCGAAACTGAGGTGGGAGCCCAAGGCCGAGGGGGGGCCAGGTCCGAAGCCGAGGGCGAGGGGACCTCGGAGACCGAAGGGACCTCGGAGGCTGAGGGGACCTCAAGGGCCGAGGTTGCCCTGCGGGACCGAGGCAGGACTCCATCAGCTTCCTTCATGATTAACTCTAACGGCGTCAGATCAGCCACATCAGATGCCCCCTAGCCCCTAAGACGAAGCGGGCCTATCCTAGCAAGGCGAAAGGGGTGTCACCTCCCAAGTGGCTGATCCCCACCTGCTGCCAACTGCCGACGGGTAAGTGTCCTTGGGCACGGCGATAATTTTGCACAGACAATCTAGGGGATACGATGGGGTGGCCTCTGTTGTTCGTCTGATCCGCGGAGATCGGCCTCAAGGTGGGGGTGCCCTCTCGAGCCTACGAAAAGCTGCCGCCATCATTGCTATCATGACGATGACATTAGCGGTGTCCCGTCATTGGCCGAAGGCGAAATGCCCCATGCATCGGGCGCTTGCCGAGGCGACCCAGCCTATGGCAGGAGTCCACGTGGCTGGATAGGCGAGGCGGGACAATTTGAAATTTTGATAAAACCAGGCAAAAGCTGAATCTCGTCATTTTGCTTCAAACCATCATCGTCTTTCTCTGACCTTTGACCTCCTCTGAACCCGAGAACCAGTGTCCGCCATTTCTATCATAGGTTAGCCTCTTAACCCTTATGAGCCTTCTCTTTCTTCTCCTAAACCACTGCTATGGCCTCCTCACCGTCCTGGTCCTCGTTAGTCGATCTTGAGGACCGAATCTGTCCTTCGAGGCTTCGTGCCTCTTCATCTCCTGCACCCTCGTGATCCTCCGATCCAGAGGACTGCGTTTCCAATCCTTCCACGGCAAGCCGCCTGCAGGGCTCCGGTGCAGAGGCATCGAGCGGCTGCCGGCACCTCTCAGAGGATGGGGGCGGAATCCCCGACGAGGACCGCCTCCACGGTAATGGGCCAGGACCTAGCTAACATCAGGGCCCATTGCCAAATCTCCCGAGACATCGGGCTCTTCATCCTGACCCCCGACGATAGAGTGGTCTTCTCTCGGCCCGGCAGGGTAGCCCTATACGAGATTACCTTAAAGCTGGGCCTTTGTCTGCCTTTTCATCCTTTTTTTGTCAATCTTTTGGACTATTATTCTTTGACTCCCACTCAGTTGGTCCCGAACTCCCTTCAGACCATATGTGCCTTCATAGTCCTCTGTCACTACCTCCAGATTACACCCAGACTCTCCCTCTTCCGCAGCTTCTATACCCTTCCGCAGCAGGTGAGCTGGTGGCTATTTCAGCCCCGACCCGGCCGAGTCCTCAAACTCCACCTCTCCTCCTCTATTAAGGGATGAAAACTCTGATTCTTTTTTGCTGATCTTGACCAAGTCAAACCTAGGTGGGGGGACCCCGACCTTCGGCCCAACATGAATTCCACCATACTCCTGAGAGACAAAGAAGCACTGGGGCAGCTGTTAACGGATGACATCCCCAAATGTAATTGGCTTCTGTCGGAGGACAATTTCTGACTCGCTGAGGTCTCTACCCGAAGCGGTGAGTAGCAGCTGTCCCTACACTTAACCAAATCTCCCTCTCCTTTTTTTTGACTAACTCCGATCGACGTTGTATAGTGATGAAGCTTCTGACCCTCAAACTCAAGAGGGCCGCTGCCAAGAGGATGAGGGCCCAGGGAGGGCAAGTGAGGGAGAGCTGGCCCTAGCCCCCAAGCGCCTGATGGTGCGAGTCTCCCCGCCACCCGAGCACCGAGAGCCTCCTACCGCACCGAAGGTGGACCTGATAGCGGACACCCCACCGGAGGGGGTGAGGGTTGAGAGGGCAACAGAGGAGCCCCAAATGCCTACTGAGCCAACCCCACTGGAAGTAGAATGAAGCTGGGGAGAGGGCCCTCAGTGGCAAGCCCACTCCCGAAAGAGGTGCCGAAGGGCAACCCCATGCGCGCCGAGCCCGAGCCCACCGGGATCGCCGAGGGGAGCAGAGCCGGGCCGACGCCACCTCGGGACTCCATCCTGAATGATGGACGCTGGGCAGAGCAGCTCATCTTGCAAATAATCGTGCCTGAGGTCCAGGAGGAGCTCAGTCGCTTGGGAGCGGCTACGTTCTTCCGAGAGGCCTACGTGGCCCTCGCCCGTGTAAGTAATCCCATGGCCCTCTTCCTTTGAATATTTGTTCGAGTACTGACATATGTGGTCCAAATGCAGTTGGCAAACTCCCTAGCAGCCACGAGGGAGGTTATTAATGGAGGAAAGGCCATCATCCGGCAGGCCCAGCTGGATGCCGAGGAGGCCCAGGCTCGGGCCGAAGCGGCCGAGAAGGCCCTGCAGGCGGCAAGAACCGACCGAGCTACTGAGATAAGGGAGGCCGAGAGCCGAGCGAAGACCGAAGCCAATCGACTCCAGGCAGCACTCAATCAGCTCAGGGAGGCCGAGCGCTATCAAGGCCCAATACCTTCACATCGTCGAGCTGAACTCGGCCATTCAGGTGGCCGAGGCCAGGGCAGGGCGCGCTAAGGAGGAAGCGGAGCGCGCCAAAGAGGCGGAGAGGATGGCAGCCTCCCTGGTCACAGAGAAGGAGGCTAGGGTCACAGAGGTGGAGGCCGCCGTCGAGGCTAGGGTTGCGGCAATAGTGTACAAGTTCAGGGCATCCGAGCATTTCGCGGACGAGCTGGCCGAGACTTCAGCAGACGCCTATCTTCAGGGGTTCCAATGTGGGAAGGAAAAGGTTGCCCAGAACCTGAACTTCCCTCAGGCTTTGGAGGTCATGCCGGACAGTCTGTCTGAGGTAGCCTTGTTCGACAACGAGCCCGCGGCGGCCGACCTGTGAACTTGTAATTTTCTTTTAAGTTTTGTACTAAGTCCGACCCAGTCGGCATTTTGTAAGCACTTCCACTAATGAATGAATATACCTTTGACTTATTTCAAGTGTTGCAATCAAACCCTCGGCTTGCCGACGTGGGACCCCTAGGGCCTCGTCGGCACGGAGGGGTAGCTTCTACCCATTCACCACGAGCGACTTCGACTTAGCTATGTAGGGCCGGACCCTCGGGAGAGCCGAGGTCGAGCTAGGGACCGTCTGCCCCGAGCCACCAGGCGTCGATGGGACAGCGATCCTTGGTTCCCATGGGACATCAGCTCAATACCGATGGAACATCGGCCTTGGGATGCCGAGGTAGACTCAGGCTTCTGAGTACCGATGGAGCATCGATCTTGGACTGCCGAGGTAGACTCGGGCTCATGAGCACCGATGGAGCATTGGCCTTGAAATGCCGAGGCAGACTTGGGCTTCTGAGTATCGATGGAACATCGGCCTTGAAATGTCGAAGCAGACTCGGGCTTCTGAGTACCGATGGAACATCGGCCTTGAAATGCCAAGGCAAACTCGGGCTTCTTGCCGATGGTACACTAGTCTTCAATGCCAATGGTACATTGGTCTTCGGTGCCGATGGTACATTGGGCTTATAGTGCCGAGCTGGCCTCGAGCTTTTTGCTGGTGGTACATCGGTCTTCAATGCCAATGGTACATTGGTCTTCAATGCCGATGGTACATCGGGCTTGCAGTGCCGAGCTGGCCTCGGGTTTTTTATCGTGGTACATCGGTCTTCAGTGCCAATGATACATTGATCTTCGGTGCTGATGGTACATTGGGCTTGCAGTGCCGAGCTAGCCTCGGGCTTTTTACTGATGGTACACTAGTCTTCAGTGCCAATGGTACATTGGTCTTTGGTACCGATGGTACATCGGGCTTACAGTGCCGAGCTAGCCTCAGGCTTTTTATCGGTGGTACACCGGTCTTCCGTGCCAATGGTACATTGGTCTTTGATACCGATGGTACATCGGGCTTGCAGTGCCGAGCTAGCCTCGGGCTTTTTTTCGGTGGTACACCGATCTTCAGTTCCAATGGTATTTGGTCTTCGGTGCCGATGGTACATCGGGCTTGCAGTGCTGAGCTGGCCTCGGGCTTTTTGCCGATGGTACATCGGTCTTCAGTGCCAATGGTACATTGATCTTCGGTGCCGATGGTACATCGGGCTTGCAGTGCCGAGCTGGCCTCGGCTTTTTATCGGTGGTACACTAGTCTTCAATGCCAATGGTACATTTGTCTTTAGTACCGATGGTACATTGGGCTTGCAGTGCCGAGCTGGCCTCGGGCTTTTTGCTAAAAAGTGGGTTACTTGAATACATGTTTATTAATATAGAGTGTGGGGCGATAGCCCAGAGGAATGCAAGCATGCAATTCAATGTAAAGAAATGGTACACTATTGATAATAACAACGGAGATTATCAGCGTTCCAAGTCCACGGGAGCGGCTTTCCATCTAGTCCTTCAATTCTGTACGCTCCATGATGGAGTGCCTCGGTAACTCGGTAGGGTCCTTCCCAATTCGGTGACAGCTTGCCTCCTTCGATGTTTTGAAACTTCAGCCCGCCAGAGGACCAAGTTTAATTAAAAAGTTAAATAAAATTAAAAGATTAACTTAAACTTAAATTTAAACTTAAATTTTTATTCAAAATATTTAGTTCTACCCAAATAAATGATTATCCTTAAGTTTATAAATTATGATACTTAAAATCTTTATTCATAAATTAAGAGACATTATAAATACGAATATATTAAAATAATAATAAATATAAATATTTAGATATAATTAGAGAAAAAGATTGAAGAGATCTTGTTATTAAGATTAAAAAAGAAGATTTAAGTTACAGTTATTCAATAAATTTATTAAGATAATTAAAAGTGAAGGAAACAAGATTTGCATATTTGTTAAGATTAAAATATTTGCATTTTTTTATCCGATTTGATTTAAAATTTCAATCGAGTCTAATTTTCAAACTTGACCTAACCCACAACTCTCTAAATATACATTGGATCAGGTCTAATTGAGTTAATATTAGGTTGGATCATGGGTCTATTCGATCCATTTGTAGGCCTTAATA
Organism: Calamus simplicifolius; assembly: GCA_900491605.1. NCBI lineage: Eukaryota > Viridiplantae > Streptophyta > Magnoliopsida > Arecales > Arecaceae > Calamus > Calamus simplicifolius. The sequence goes on from UESW01004274.1 coordinate 343,098, forward strand.
ACTACTAAAGTTGAGATGGTGTCAATCAATTTGGCATGCATTAGCCTTATAAGGATAGCTTATGATTCGACTTATTTCAAACATTTATATGTAATGGAAGGACAAAATTCCATCTAGTTGAGTACTCCATGTTGTTAGCGCTTGATTAGATTAAATTGATTCATTGCATTCCAAGTTTGAGTATGCTTTAATGGCTTGGAATTATTTGATGTGCAATGAAATTTAATTACCATGATTTGTTTCTTTTTGTTGTATAGTTCAAGGTTTACAATCGATAGCAGACCCAAACAAGATTAATACAATAATATTTGGTGCTGATACATGGTATGCTTTCTAGTGCTCTTTTGGTGCTCGTTCGTCCAATCTAGAGTTTTATTAACATAAGTATCTAACATCATACTAATGGCTATCAAATATGGCAATGCTGGTGGCTATGATGGACAAATCTGTGGGCACCATAGGTGTGAGATCTGAGCGACTAATAGATTGCCATGCCTTAAATCGATTATGGATATAGATACAAGACATGCAAACCACCACACACTTAAAAATTAATTCCTAGCATGCAACGCACCTGCTTAGAGTCACTGCACATAATAAATTGAAATAAACAAATTTTTAATTAACACATCAAAATTAAGCATAATATTAATATCTAAATAATGTCCATATATGTCTACAATGACAACATAGGGAACTACTACATAAAACATTAACTGTCCTATATAAAATAAAATAAACTCTTAGATAGCTTCTGTTTATCTTTTGTTATATCTTGATCTTTAAAATAAAAACAATCATAAAATTTAATGAGCTAATGCGTAGTAAGTAATCCTTAGTCATGCTTAGAGGGAACAAGCACCACAAAACATTTTAATTACATGCATAAGATGCAAATACTTAAATAATATCATTTCAAATAATTTTTGTAGTAATTCTTGCATGCTATTGACAATAACAATAATAAATTTAAAACTTAAATGTTTAATTCTAAAACTGTGATAACAATTCTACAATCGTAACCATAGCTACATATAAACCTTATTGTGGGGTCAAAATAGGTCATTCCATTTAACCCTACGAAGATGGGTCAGAACATATCGCCGCATATATTCTCCATAAAGATAAGTCTCGATATTATAACTCTTTATACAAGCCTTGAAAGGTAGAGACAATATGTTATAAATCATAGTTGATTGAGGGTTTATAGCTTATGGTTAAATTTGTCATAACTTATTTCATGTTAAATAACTTAAACTTTACCTAAGTGTCATACAAGTTTATGTAACTTAATATTCAAGTTTCATATATAAATGAATATGAAAGCAAATTACAATATGAATTAATATCTCGTAAGAAATTCAACAAGCACATAAGTAACATATAGTAATATTCATGTTACTTGATTCAATTTTTGATAAAAAATATTTATAAAATTTTACAAAATCCTATCACATATCAAAAATGCCTAAATTTTCTGAAATAATAATATTTCAAATAATTTTTATAAAACTAGCTGTTATACTAATTTTGAACATATAAATTTTTATCATATAAAATTTTAACACATTGTCTTGCAGGAATAAATATTAAAAAAAAATTCTAAGCATGGAAACAGTTCCAATACAATATTCTAAGCATGGATGGTAATGCGGACTTTTATTACAACTTAGTTTTTTCTTTCTTTTTTTTTTTTTTTTAAGGGAACTGGAGGAAGATTACCGTGGGAGTTGTTAGGCTCTGACCCGGTCTACTTGTAACTTAAGAACATAAGTCAAGTTTTACTGTTCAGCCTTCTGTTAATTGGCAACACCAATAAGTAAAAAGAGTGTTTTTCCAACTTGTTCTCTTTTTTTTTTTTTTTGAGCTAAAAAAATTGGGTTAAAAAGCTGGGGACTCCTTTCAGGTTTCTGATTTGGGCCCTGCAAAGATGCTTCAAATAACAATGGTTATGTCTCTACCAGACGATGGGAACTTGGATAATTACAATTTCTAATCTATGATTTAATTTGGCTTGCATGTATTAATGACGTGTAGATTGACTGCATGTTAATTGGATCAGATGCTCAACTTGACATAGATGTTGGAAATATTTCTGGCACAGAAAATGTTGTCTTTTCTGTTTGCAACTGTTCTTCATCTTCCTTCTTTGATTTCATGAGCTCAAAACAAATTGTAGTATATTAAAAATATTATTACATCATATATATTGATATAAATAAAAAAAATCATTATGTCAAAATAAATATAATAATTAATCATTTCAATATAATTATATTTAAAATATTATTACAATCATTATATTATTTTAATATTATGTAATAATATATGATACAATATAATAAGACTATTAAATAAATTTTTTATTGTAATAATATTATAATATCATTTATATATATAATAAATATATATATCTATTATTGTTATATAATATTATAGATTAATTATTATTTATAATAATATTTGTATATTATCATAACTCAACTCAACTTAACACATCTAAGCCTTTTTTTTTCAACTACATGTGGTCGGCTATATAAATATACTTTTTTCACTCTGCTCTATTCAGGACTAAGTCGACACTCAAATTATAATAATTAATTTTTATTATGTATATTATCTTAATAAATATTTAATTTTTATGATATACATTTTGATAATTATTTATATTGAATATAATACTTCATACATGATGTATAAATATAATAATATTATATTTTTGTAATATTCCATTACTGTGTTTATTATATATTTATATAATTTATTAATAATAAGTTATATTATGTTATATAAAATAATATAATTAATCATCATATTTAATATACTATATAATTATTATATTTAAAATATTGCATTACTTTAATTCTTTTCAATTTGCAAAATAAGGATATTTTAGAATTTTAACATGCTTTTCATCTGAATTTTAGTAATTTGGTTTGTCAACCAAACATTTGTAAAGTACCTAACAACCTATGGTCAGTTAATTATGAGAACCAAACAGAGGTATCCTACATATCCATGTATTTAAAATCTAAAAATTATATGTGCAGCAACATGATGCCAAGATGGAATCTTCCAATCTATAAACCCAACATCTCCTAAATGTCATAAATGGGAACCGTAAGATGGGCTTACTTCTAACATAATATGTCTGTTGATATAATTCTTGAATGAAACTTTAAAAAAATTAAAAGTAATTCATTGCTAACAAGTTGATCTTAGCTGACCATTTTGTGCATTTCTATCAAAGGTCCAGAGTCATAATTACTAGTCGGTGATTGTGGGAGACGAGGATTGGCATTGCCAGAGGTAGGGCAGCAATTTTGTGTTAGTGTCAAGGCTAAAGTATAGCACTATTTGGATTGATATGGATATGGTTCGATTAATTAATCATATCAAAAATCTAAATACAAATATAATTTGATTATTAAACAAATAACACAATACGATATATATGTGTAATCCATTTAATAAATAAATTATGTTGGATTAATATAGCATAACTCGCTTAATATAAGCAGACAAGACTTGATTAATACTTAACATGAATAGATACAACACACTTAATAACACTACAAGAGATTTTAAATATTGCGACGCCCAAATGCGTCGCAATTGCGTCGCTAAACATGATATTGCGACGCAATAGCGACGCAACGAGGGCGTCGCTCAACTGTCCGTCGCAATACCCTTTTGTCGCAATTGCGTCGCAATATTGCGACTCTCTGCGACGCTCTTGCGATGCCACATTGCGTCGCAATATTGCGACGCATGCAAATGCGTCGCTAAATTTAAAAATAAATTTAGTTAAAAAAAATTATTATTAAATATTGCGACGCACTAAATTGCGTCGCAATATTTAAAATTAATTTTTAAAAAATTTATTATTAAATATTGCGACGCAAATACAATATTTAAAATTAATTTTTAAAAAAATTATTATTAAATATTGCGACGCACTAAATTGGGTCGCAAATTGCGACTCATCAGATGCGTCGCAATATTTAATAATAATAATTTTGGTATAATAGCGACGCAATTTGAGTCGCTAATGCGTCGCAAATAAAAATTATTTTAAAATATTGCGACGCAAGGTAATTGCATCGCAATATTTTAAAATAATTTTTAAGAAAAATAGCGACTCAATTGTAGTCGCTAATGCGTCGCTATTAAATTTATTTTAAATTATTGCGATGCCAGGTCATTGCGTCGCAATATTTAATAATAATATTTTAAAAATATTAGCGATCCAATATCAGTCGCTAATGCGTCGCAAATTTTGTTTTTAAAAATATTTAAATGATTAAAAATTAAAACGGTTAATTCAATTTCGCTAAATCTAAATATTGATACAAACATTTTTCACTCAATCCAAACAATAATATATTTCAAAAAATAATTTATATATTAAAATTTTGAAGTTTTTACAACATAAAAAAAAAAAAAATACATCAAGAATCTGAAACGATCACGTGGAGGCTGTGGAGGCTGAAGACTCTGCGACAAGCGGCTAACCATATCCCGCAAATAATGCATCTCATCTCGCATGTCTGCAACCTCCTGATCCCGGCCTCGCATACGATCCTCAAAATCCTGCTCGACCTCCTGGCGAATCTCCTCTGCAATAGATCTGCGAAGCTCCTGTAAACGCTCGGGAGGAAGATCAGCAGGAACTCGCGAGCTGGAGGCCTGATGGGGAAAAAATGTAGAAGCTCTAGTGCCCATACCATAGACCCTGCGGTCTCGTGGCTGGGCACCAACAGCCTCCAAAAACACACGTCGACTCTCCTCTGCTGAGAGTTCGACGGGCGTCTCCCCATCAGTAGAGTCGACCTGCGATGCCTGGGAGCGAAGCTCCTCGACTCGTGTCTTGAAATTATGAAATCAACAATAAATGAGTTAATAAATTTCTAGAAATAAAATTTTAAAATTAAACAGATACTACATAAATCTAATTTCTTACCGCAACCTCCCGTGATCGCGTGTCGACCCAGGAGCCGTCCCTCCTGGTGTGTGTCGCCCTGAATAGACGAAACTCACCAGGATCTCCGCCCTCCTGCTCAGTCTATAACAATAAAAAAAAATGATATTAATACAAATATTTGTAAATAACTAAAATAGTAATTAAAATATTTATGTTTTCTTACCATACGCCGTCTGTGCTCCTGAATCGAAATGGAGCCCGAAGTATGACGGGAGAGACCCGTGCCAGGACCGCCCTTCTCAGATCGGCGGTTCGTGCTGGCTGATGCGGACCTCCTGCGCCAGCCATCGGACTCCCAGGCCTGCTGCCACTCGTGCCAAATACCCTCTGGCACGTGCGCAGGACGCTGACCCGATGACCTCCAACGATGAAGCATGTCGGAGTATCGGCGTCGCGTCAGAGCCTCCCATGCTGCCCTAATGGCATCATGGGTGGCAGGATCCCACGTAAACTTTTTCTGCATTAAAATAAACAGTTAGTTTCTGAATTTATTAACTTTAAAGAATTATATATCACTGATAAATTGTATTTAATAAGTTTACCTGAAACTCAGAAAAATAAAACTCCCTCGTGGCTGGCGATACGTGGCGCCAATCGTAGCCACTGGGATCTGCACGCCTCTGAAAAACGGCGCTGATGTGGCTGGAGACATGATGCTGCTCAATGAATCTGTTAAAAAAATGCAAGTTTATAAGTAAATGACTTAAAAACATAAATAAAATATTTTTAATTAGTATATACTTACATCCCCTGAGCATCAAGTCTAAGTACAGTGCGGCCGATGGCGGAAGAACTCTCGGAGGTCTGTGCCGATCGGCTGGATGGTAATACTGGTGCAGAGATCGAAGGCTGCGCCTCTGCTGGAGATCCAAACTCTCCATCTCCGACGCTCATGTGATCTGATCTCGCAGGATCCAAACTACGTCTCTGCTCACCCAACTGTCGTCGGTAGATCTACCTCTGCCCCTCATACTGAAAATACTAAAGATTCACACAATTAAATTACGATTAATGATTGACTATGTAAGAATTTAACACTTATAAAAAAAAGTTAAATTTTAAAAAACCTTTATGTTTAATCGGTGTCATTTGTTTCGTGAAATGTTGGTTCAACATCCGATGCCGTATCGGATTGCGAATCAGTTTCATTATCATCGGAAGGAAACCGAACATTTGCATCCGCAATTTCTTGGACATCACCACTTGGATCTCTAAGTGATGTTTCAGGAGCCCTTGTGTCATCCTCAATTGCATGCATTTCCATCTCATCCTCTTGAAATGCAGGGCACTCGGTTGATTGACTTGATGAACTCTCCTCTAATACGATTGTTGAACGTGGGACGATTTTAGAAACGGCCCACCAATCTCGCTTGTCGTTGCGCAAACTTGGATATCCGCAGTAAAAGACTTGCTGAGCTTGGGATGCAAGGATGAATGGGTCATATTTCTGCAATCTTCGTCGATGGTTCACTTCAACCAAATTATAGTCGTTATGAACCCTTTTGCCCACAGGAACTATCGGATCGAACCAATCACAACGAAACAATACGGTTCGTTTCATAGGCCAACCGGGATATTCAACTTCAACCACCTCTACTAACTTTCCATAATAATCCTGCATATTTGCTCCAACACTTTCTCCTTTTACACACACGCCCCAGTTCTGCGTGCCTCTTGAAGCTGCTAATCGTTCAATCTGAAATTTGTACCCATTTACAAAATAGCCAGTAGAGGTTGTTACGGTCTTCAATGGCCATTGCGATAGACATTTAATGAAAATATTGTCGGTTGTCGACCATGGACCGTTGACCTATAAATTAATAAGCTATTGACATCCAATTCAAAAAATAATAGCCATTATCGAAATTGATTGAGTGATACTACTCACAAATTCATAAAACCAGTAAGCAAACTCCGTTTCTAATTTCTGCCCAATTGCAACTTGACTGATGTCGGGATTCATCTGTCGTTGTCTATCACAAAACATCCTTATGGGATGAAAAGGATGAAAACTACTGTTAGAAATTAAATATTATGGTATATTATTATATAAATTTAAATTTTCAATTTAGCATTGAAGTATACACTTACTCAATATATGGATCGACTTCTCGACAGTTCATTAGGATGTAATAATGTGCTGCATTATACTCCATATCGCTAAGATTTCTTGACTTCTGCCCACCAAATGAACGGCCGATAGCTTTAAAAATTGATATTCTACCGTCATTAGCTTCTGCTTCGTCCACACATACGTCATCGTTACGACCATGATTTCGGCTCCTCGTGTGGACGTGACCCTCAAAGTAATGTGAGGCAAAAGCTGAAACTTCTTCGACCAAGTGTGCATTGCATATAGAACCTTCAACCCTTGCCTTATTACGCACATTATTTTTTAACTTCTTAAGATACCTATATGTAAAGTTGCAACAAAAAATTAACGAATTTTTCAAGCAATGAAATAATATTTGAAATGTCAACATATCTTAATGATGTATATATTTACCTCTCGAAAGGATACATCCAGCGATACTGCACGGGACCAGCTATGCTCGCTTCGTATGGCAAGTGAACCGGTAAATGCTCCATTGAGTCAAAAAAACTGGGAGGAAATATTCGCTCAAGCTTGCATAAAATAATTGGAATTTCCTCCTCAAGCCTTGCCATGGATGCAGAAGTAATGACTGCGGCAGATAACTCCTTGAAGAATAAGCTGAGCTCCGTAATTGCCTTCCAGACATGTTGCGGAAGCAACTCACGAAAAGCTATAGGTAATAATCGTTGCATGAAAACATGGCAGTCGTGGCTCTTCATGCCGAACAACTTGAGCTTATGCATGTCCACACACCTACCGATATTTGAGGCATAACCATCTGGAAATTTTAACCCTCTAGCCAGTTACATAAAACTTCTCGTGAATTTCTGTCAAGAGTGTAACATGCTTTAGGATAGGTCCCATCGGCACTCCTTCTCAAATCACCTCTTCTGCAGTACTGATTAAGTTCTTCTCTTGACTTTGCAGTATCTTTTGTTTTTCCCGGGATGTTTAGCACCGTGTTAAATATGTTATCAAAGAAATTTTTCTCGATATGCATAACATCCAAGTTGTGCCGGATGAGATTTGTGCTCCAATAAGGCAAATCCCAAAATATACTTCGCTTCTTCCAGTTATGTTCTTTACATATACGGCTATTTATTCTATCTGCATCCGGTTCCCATGCATACATCAACCCCAAATGCTCTATAGAATCAAATAGATCCGTGCCGGACCTAACCGGTTCGGCAAATTTTGTGACTGCTTTGTTCTTCCGGAAGGCGATCAAGTTACGCCTGTAAGGATGATTTGGGGGCAAGAACTTCCTATGGTTATCAAACCATGACTGCTTACCACTCTTCTGCAATGTAAATGCATCCGAATCATACATGCAATGAGGGCATGCCAGACGTCCAGCAGTGCTCCAACCAGACAACATTGCATATGCCGGAAAATCACTTATTGTCCACATCAAAGCAGCTCTCATTAAGAAATTTTGTTTCATAGAAATGTCGTAGGCTACCACTCCTGTTTCCCACAACATTTTCAATTCGGCCACCAACGGTTGCAGAAAGACATCAATCTTTTCCTTTGGATTTGATGGTCCTGGAACCAAAACGGTTAAAAACATTGCAGTATCTTTCATGCACTTCCACGGAGGAAGGTTATATACAGTCAGTATCACAGGCCAACATGAATACTGTTGCCCCGCTTGACCAAATGGTTGGAAGCCATCGGTACAAAGACCTAATCTCACATTCCTTATATCTTCAGCGAAATCAGGATGATTTTCATTGAAATGCTTCCAAGCCTTTGAATCTGATGGATGCCGCATTTCATCCTCTTTAGATTCATGTTCGGCATGCCATCTCATATCAGCAGCTGTTGCCTCAGATCTGTATAATCTCTGCAGGCGTGGGGTAAGAGGAAAGTAATGCATCCTCTTGTAAGGCACACTTTTCCTCCTACTTGTACCGGCTCCTCCTTCGGTGTTTTTGAACCTCGATTGCCCACAAATCTTACACCATCTCAGCTCTGAGTCTTCACCCCAAAATATCATACAATTGTTCAAGCAACAATCGATCTTATTAACTGGGAGCCCAAGCCCACGCAACAACTTCTTTGTTGCGTAAAAACTGTCTGCGGCAACATTATCATTTGGCAGAATTTCTTTGATTAACTCAGCTACAGAATTGAACGCCTTTTCTGATAATCGATGTTCTGCCTTAATATTCAACATTCGAGCAGCTGTAGAGAACTGGGAATGACCCTCACACCCAGGATACAATTCTTGATTGCAGCACGCAACATATCGTAAAATTGTTGTGCTTCTGGATTTGGTTCTTCCATAAATGTATTCTGATTGAAGTCATTACCCGATGCATTCATACCATTTGTTCATATGTGTTTAAATTCACAAATGGTTCATCTACGGGAATTGACTCTTGTTGGCCTATAACAGCTGCTGGAATATCCTCTGGTTCACCATGACAGTACCAAACATAGTAATCAGGAACAAAACCCTTCTTACACAAATGCACCTTAACAGTTTCCACATCTCTGTAGGCTTTATTCTGACACCTGTGGAAGTTGCATGGGCACCTAATCCTAGGCCCATCCATCCATTCAGGTTGGCTACATGCAAATGCGATAAATTCTTCCAATCCATTCAGAAAATCTGGATTCAGCAAGCCATCTTTTATCCTTGCATACATCCATGAGCGAGTCCCGCTCATTTTTGACCGACTTATACAAAGTCTGGTAAATCATTAAATGAAACCAAAAAATAAAACTATATTAGTATTAATAAATATATAACTAAATTATTTCTTGGGCACAACTAAGGTTAATTACAACCAATTAAATCATTTATAAGTACCCAAATTTTTTTTAGGTACTAAGGATAATGCAAGGGCAACCTAATTTGCTAGCAAGGACCGATGCATAGGTTAATGGCTAAAGGGAGGGCTTGAGTTTGTGTCGGGCCATAAGGCGGTGCGTTTAGTCATTAGACTTCACAAGAATTCAAGTGTCTTAAATAATTCTACCTTCACTCCATGTCTACAAGGTAAGGCCCTATCCCATTCAAGAATATTTTTTGTGATATGTTATTCTGCTATTAATTATCATCGATCGGCAACATTGAAATTTCGGCAGCATTTCCCATATGTTCTCCTACATGTGTGGTATATAAGCCACACTAGGAGAACGTATGAGCAAATGCAAACCGAAATCTCACCCCACGATGATTACTAGCAGACTAACATGTCACAAGAAATATTCCAAACTGTCCACCAGGACAATTTGAGAATTTGCAAGACTAAGGCTTACAAATTCTCAAACGGGTCTAAAGGTTAATTAAAGTGCTGTGATTATGGAAGTCCGAAGACAATCGAACTTATGCTTGTTATTCTTAACTTCTTGTGAATTATACATGTAATCACTAACTTTTTAAGATTATTACGTCAAATACAAATGTTTGCGAATACTAAAATGTAAATCATTGAAACTAGTAATTTGTTGCTGAAAATTAAATAATATTACAACAAAACATTTTATTTAGCATTTCAAAATGTAATGCATCATTAGTTTGCAGCAGAATATAAATAATCAAGACATAACAAATGTAAATGAGTATAAATGCACAAATACTATTGTCATAAACATTCTGCTTAAATTAATTATTACATAAATATTATGTAAATTAAATAATAATTTTCCCTAGCATTACAAATATTATTGAATAATCAAGACATTCTATCCTCCCTCCCCTGTTAAAAATTTTTTTTTTTTTGTCACAGTGGCCTGGCCACCGTGGCCAGGCCACTGCCGGCCACGGCAGTGGCCGTGGCCGGACAAGAAAAGAAAGGGGGGGGGGGGGGGGTTTCCCCCCTCCCCCCCTGTTAAGGAATTTTTTTTTTTTTTTTGTCACAGTGGCCTGGCCACCGTGGCCAGGCCACTGCCGGCCACGGCAGCGGCCGTGGCCGGACAAGAAAAGAAAGGGGGGGGGGGGGGGGGGTTTCCCCCCTCCCCCTGTTAAGGAAATTTTTTTTTTTTTCACAGTGGCCTGGCCACCGTGGCCAGGCCACTGCCGGCCACGGCAGCGGCCGTGGCCGGACAAGAAAAGAAAGGGGGGGGGGGGTTTCCCCCTCCCCCCTGTTAAGCACAGTGGCCTGGCCACCGTGGCCGGTGTGGCCGCCTTGTCCGGCCGCGGCCACGGCCGTGGCCGGACAAGAAAAAAAGGGGGGGGTTTCCTCCCCTCCCCCCTGTTAAAAAAAAAAATTTTTTTTTTACAGTGGCCTGGCCACCGTGGCCAGGCCACTGCCGGCCACGGCAGCGGCCGTGGCCGGAGAAGACGGCCACGGCCGTGGCCGGACAAGAAAAAACAAGGGGGGGGGGGTTTCCTCCCCTCCCCCCTGTTAAAAAAAAAAAAATTTTTTTTGATTACAGTGGCCTGGCCACCGTGGCCAGGCGGCCACGGCAGCGGCCGTGGCCGCCTTGTCCGGCCGCGGCCACGGCCGTGGCCGGGAAAAAAGGGGGGGGGGTTTCCTCCCCTCCCCCCTGTTAAAAAAAAAAAAAATTTTTTGCAGTGGCAGCGGCCGTGGCCGGAGAAGACGGCCACGGCAGCGGCCGTGGCCGCCTTGTCCGGCCGCGGCCACGGCCGTGGCCGGACAAGAAAAAACAAGGGGGGGGGGGTTTCCTCCCCTCCCCCCTGTTAAAAAAAAAATTTTTTTTTTTTGATTACAGTGGCCTGGCCACCGTGGCCAGGCCACTGCCGGCCACGGCAGCGGCCGTGGCCGGAGAAGACGGCCACGGCAGCGGCCGTGGCCGTAGGGAAATCAAAAAAAAAAAATTTTTTTTTTGATTTTGGGGCTAACCTTGGTTGAGATGAGATCGCCGGGTAGCCGGAGTCGGATGAGATCGCCGGGTAGCCGGAGGACGGGGATGCGCCGGAGTTCGAGCGGCACGGCGGCGGCTAGGTCAGACGGGAAGGAGGAAAGAAGAAAGGGGGGCTTAAATATAGGTAATTAGCGACGCCAAAATTGCGTCGCAATTGCGTCGCAATAATTTTTTTTTTTTTTTTCTTAGCGACGCACGTGGGCGTCGCTAATCCATCGTTAATAAATGTTTAAAATAATTTTCTGAAAACATAGCGACGCCAATAAATGCGTCGCTAACGCGTCGCTAAATTGGCGCCATCATCCTGGCGGGAAAAATAATTTTATTTTCTAATAATTGCGTCGCTAAGGCGTCGCAATATTTTTTTAATAATTTAAATTGATTAAAAAAAAAGTTATTACATATATTGCGACGCAATAGTGCGTCGCAATTATTTTTTAAATATTTTTAAATGAAAATATTTAAATTTATTATAATAATTGCGACGAAAATTGCGTCGCAATTATTTTTTAATATTTTAATCAGCTATATGTATTCTAATAATATTGCGACGCATATATTTTGTCGCAATATTTGTTTTATTTTTTTTAAACTGTGTCGCTAAGGCGTCGCAAGCTATTTGTTAATATTTATAAATGATTATATTTATAATTAATGTTAATAATTACGACGATAAATGGCATCACAATTTATTTTATAAAATTTTTAATTACATAAATTTATTTCATTGCGAGATCGGCGACGATCCGACGGTTGCGATCGATCCAAGCCCTGATCCCTATCGGCCACGACCGATCTCGGACCGTGGCGATCCGTCCGATCGGCGACGATCCGAGGTTGCGATCGATCCAAGCCCTGATTCCGATCGGCGACGACCGATCGGGACCGCGGCAATCGGTCCGATCGGCAAAGATCCGACGGTTGCGATCGATCCAAGCCCTGATCCCGATCGGCCACGACCTATCTCGGACAGTTGCAATCCGTCCGAGATCGGCGACGATCCGACGGTTGCGATCGATCCAAGCCCTGATCCCGATCGGCGACGACCGATCGCGGACCGCGGCAATCGGTCCGATCGGCAAAGATCCGACGGTTGCGATCGATCCAAGCCCTGATCCCGATCGGCCACGACCTATCTCGGACAGTTGCAATCCGTCCGAGATCGGCGACGATCCGACGGTTGCGATCGATCCAAGCCCTGATCCGATCGGCGACGACCGATCGCGGACCGCGGCAATCGGTCCGATCGGCAAAGATCCGACGGTTGCGATCGATCCAAGCCCTGATCCCGATCGGCCACGACCGATCTCGGACCGTGGCGATCCGTCCGAGATCGGCGACGATCCAACGGTTGCGATCGATCCAAGCCCTGATCCCGATCGGCGACGACCGATCGCGGACCGCGGCAATCGGTCCGATCGGCAAAGATCCGACGGTTGCGATCGATCCAAGCCCTGATCCCGATCGGCCACGACCTATCTCGGACAGTTGCAATCCGTCCGAGATCGGCGACGATCCGACGGTTGCGATCGATCCAAGCCCTGATCCCGATCGGCCACGACCGATCTCGGACCGTGATCCGTCCGATCGGCGACGATCCGAGGGTTGCGATCGATCCAAGCCCTGATCCGATCGGCGACGACCGATCGGGACCGCGGCAATCGGTCCGATCGGCAAAGATCCGACGGTTGCGATCGATCCAAGCCCTGATCCCGATCGGCCACGACCTATCTCGGACAGTTGCAATCCGTCCGAGATCGGCGACGATCCGACGGTTGCGATCGATCCAAGCCCTGATCCCGATCGGCCACGACCGATCTCGGACCGTGGCAATCCGTCCGATCGGCGACGATCCGAGGGTTGCGATCGATCCAAGCCCTGATTCCGATCGGCGACGATCGATCGCGGACCGCGGCAATCGGTCCGATCGGCAAAGATCCGACGGTTGCGATCGATCCAAGCTCTGATCCCGATCGACCACGACCTATCTCGGACAGTTGCAATCCGTTATAGATACGGTTTGTTAGATGTGAGTATTCCTCTTTTATCTTTCTCCTATTTTTCCACACCTAGTTAAACCTTTGCACTTAAAAGTCTGATAATAGGAAAGTAGAAGAAAGAATGATCCGCACTTAAATTATGTTACGAGAGAAAGAGGCAAGCTTCTCTCCGTCGGCGAGAGTCCTCTCAATCATTCACGTCTAAAGGTTCACATGGGAAGAAAATGCCTCTAACCAAACAAAAGCTTGATATATATTTTTTATTCATATCTGGGACCACACGGCTTTTTTTAATAGAAGCATCACTGGCGTGTCCACATGTTTATAATAATGATAAACATGTTAATATTGGGTTAAAAAACTAGGAACTTCTTTCAGGTTGCTGATTTGAGCCTTGATATATATATATATATATATATATATATATTTAATATTGGGTTAAAAAACAGATCATAATATTGTATAACCTATGTAATATAATATCAGAATCAAATTAAAAATTTAATTTAATTAATAAATAGATTGAATTAAAAAAGAAGTGCCATGTTCGCATAATAGGGAAGGTGAAGACTCAACCTTCTGTACTATGGTGTCGAGCCGGTCCATTGGACTTAGGCACCCAATATAGGTGGTATTCATGGGCTAGGCATTACAAAATTAGTTAGCAAAAAAGCTAAAATAAATTAGCACTAACAGAATTGAGCTGAAAACAGCAAATAAAAAGAACCAGATAAAGGAGTTGAAATATTTAGTGAGAGAATAGATCAATAAGACCATACATCTGATATTTGGCCTTCTCAAACTTTCACCTAGGTTGATCTGGATAGCAGAAATTAATATAGGTGTGAGGACCAGCTCATGAACCAGCCTCGTTTTGGAGGAAAGAAGCAGCAATGAAGGGAGAATTGAGTAAGAGATATCAAAATTAAAGCGCGGTGAACAAGAGGGTTAAAAAAAGGAAGCATGGAGCGACTACGAATTGACTATGGCACATCAAAGCAGGGTACCCTCAGCTTAAAACAATATAGCAGGAGATTCAACAAAAAAAGCTTTGGTGTCAACATGAAGTGACTACCAACTGAGCACCCACGAAGAAGAGGAATGTGATACCGAGGTAACCAACTATTGTTTGATGGCAAAGGAAGGTGAAGTAATTTCTGATTTTGCTGAATCTCCTAGTCATGAGGAATTCATTAATACCTTTAAAGAATTACACGAGGACTTAAGAAAGTTAGGACATAAAAATAATTTAGTTAGATGAATCTTATTATAAGACAACAGGTGTTTATTATCTAATCATTATACTAAAAACCATCTGTTGTAAATTTGTTTTAGAAATCAGCTTTTTTTTTCATTCCTATCACTGCATATTTTCTTCCCTTGCATGTCTGAATTTGCCATCGTGCCCAACTTAATCACATAAGGTGGTTTCATGTGCAAGATAGATATCAATTTGTGAGTGACATCATATGCAAGTCAGTGATATATCTGGGGGAAATGGTGAAAGCATAGTTGCACTATTTCATTGGAATTACTACCCTGTTACCCACTCACTTGCATGATTGGAGGCCTTTGTGAAGATTAACCACTTAAATTTGGCTAAGGATCTTGATTGAGACTATTGAATACACTTATCTTGGCATGATTTTCGCCATTTCAAGGCAGTTAATGCATAATGTGTCTGAATATTACAATTTAATCTGCGCAGTAGGTGCTCATGAGATGACTCGCAATATGGACTCCTATGTTTGAAAAATATATTGACTTATGGTCAAAAAAATGTTAGTGCAGATGATATCTTATATGATTTCTGAAAGCTTCTACTTCCATAGAGGGAGGTGACACTGTTATCCGGAGACACAGCGATGAACATATACTTTTAGCAACTTGAATGGGCATCAAGATTTACTGATTATATAACATTACCATAGCCATCTATCATTTTTCCAACTATTTATAGTCAGCTTTATGAACTATTAAATTGATTTAAGGAGGCTCTAGTGAAAGGAGATATTTTGGTTTGTGTTGAAGATTGTGAAAAAGAAAAAAAAAAAAAAAGATGGAAGGTAAGACCTAAGGTAACATTGATAGAGGCTGTGAGGAAGGGCATACAATTACATAAGATGCGGTCTAGTGTGAAGACTTGCTTTGAACTTGACATGAGATGCTGTTCATTCCTATAAATGGAACTTCTGGAATTTGCATTTCCTGGGTTACTTGTGTCCACATATATAGATATAGCAGATATTTCTCTCTTGATGACAAAATGAAATAGATTCATATTTGAATGGACTGTTATCATTTATGCTAGAAGCTAGCTCCACTGCAATCTCTCTCTCTCTCTCTCTCTCTCTCTCTCTCTCATGTCCCAGGTTTCAAACCTTGATAATCCGCCATACACTTAGAAAATGATATATAAATATAACTAACAATAGCATATTCAATATCCCTTCAATAAAACTAGTGAAATTTCATAACAAAGTTAATAACAACATCTAATATTCTTAAATTAACTATCTAATCATAAGAAATTACTAAATCTTGAACCAGCTTATATCCAAAATTCCATCCATTTCTCGGCCTTCGAAAAAAAAAGAACAAAAACTTTTATGAGTAAAGCTCAATAAATAACCCCAAACTAAGCTTAAAGGGCACAAGTAAACAATTTAATTTATTTTAAAACACATGTATAATATAATATTTAACCATCATTTTCATAAACAATTTTAATAGAAAATAATTTTATGTCATTTATAATAACAATATCAAATTAAAAATTTAAAGCTTTTGTTTCAAAACTATGATAATAACTTTGCATACATAACCACGGCCACATAAATCTTGTGGTGGGGTCAGAATAGGTTGCCACATTTAACCCTACAAAAACAGGTCAGAATAAGTCATTATATATCCCCTGCAGAGTAGGCTTCGATATTAAAACCCTTCATACAAGCCCTGAAAGACAGGAACACATATCATGAATTATAGTTAAGTGAAAGCATATAGCTCATAATATAGATGTATAACTTGTCATAAGTCATTTCATTTCATATAATTTATAATTTGCCTAAATGTTATACAAGTTTTCATAATGTAAAATTAAAGTTTCAAATATAACACATTTAAAAGTAAATTATAATATAAATTAATTCATCAGAAAGCTTAAACAAGCACATGAGCAACATATATAATAACATATATGCTTACTTGATCCAATTTTTTATAACAATATTTATGAAAATTTTATAGAATCCATAATTTAGTTTTTCATGTCATGAAATCTTATCACATGTCAGAAATACTTAAATTCAATGCTAAGCATTACAACATTTTAAATAATTCTTATAAAATTAGCAATTATACTAAATTTTAAATATAATTTTTTTAAATAAAATATTTAATCAACTAAACCAAGAATTACAATTAATTAACTAGAATATTTATAAAATATGAGATTTAAATATATAATAATTGCATAAATTACTCTAACCATGATCGGATCTACTTATCTCTTTAGATAAAATTGATATAAACTAATTCTCAATTTTTGTGCTCACAAGCTCCATCATCCTTCTTAATTGTACAATTTTTACCTTTTGTACTATTAATTTGATACTAAAAGATCTCTATTAAGCTCTATTTATAGAGAGATTTCGTAAAGCAAATAGATTTTCTATTCTTAATAAGATGCTAATCTCATAAAACTAACAAGCTTTTCAATTTTTGTAGGATACTGATTTTTTTAAGAAAATTAAAAAGATAAATATTTATTAAATATTTAAAATAGATTCTTGATGCATTGCATTGGATATAGCATATTCAATATATATGAATTTTGAAGGCTATGCAAGTGCCTTACATATTGCACTCTTCATTAATAATAACATTCAGGTCCACTTGTGGTCGTCTTAGTTTTAAAAAACTTCGTTTTGCTTCTCTGATTGAAACAAAGTTTAGCTATCATGAACATGCTCTAATGAGATTTTGTTGTCATGATAGTACATGAAACAAGTCTGCACATCAACAGTAGACCCGCTGTTGAAGAAGCAATTTTCATATGTTATTCGCCATGTAAGCTTTTCCTATCTTATGAATAATTAATTTTGTAAGCCTCTATCAAATTCAATTCCTTATTGATTATAACAAAGATATGCAATCCTTACTGTTTGCTCAACTAAGAATCTAGGTTGTTAGTTTATTGTGTTAGGCTTGAGCTATCTATTTTAGCAGAATTTTGTTCCTCATGTATAATTTCTATTATATTTCCCCACATGATGTTGGATGAACCTATTTTACTGATCACTCTTTCTGTAATCAGGAATTAGCTATTGGAGCTTGATGATAATTTAGCTACAAATGATGATGATGATGATAGCTAGGAAGGCCTTGCAGGATATAGTCAATAATGTTAAACTAAGTGAGGGATATACCTCATTATTGCTCGTGATGTTGTGTCATGGAACACAAATCTCTAGAAGACATCCATAAGGTGTTAATGTTTATAATAGCATGAGTATATCACACCTTTATATTTTCCTTTTTTATTAATAAATAGTAGAATTAGTATACCTTTCATATATTTTGTTTCTATTGAATTGAAAACATAAAATTTCTTGTAGTGTGCTTGCTCAACTCTGATGTAATTTTTTTATTTTCCCTTGCAAGCACTACTAGAGGCTGGAGTTTTGGCACAGAAAAAAATCGAGCGACCGCTTGAGGCGGTCGCGGAAGGCACCTTTAGCGATCGCTGAGGGCGGTCGCTAAAGGCGGTCACGGAAAGTAGGAAAAAATCGGGCGACCGCTTGAGGGCGGTCGCGGAAGCCACTTTTAGCGACCGCTTGAGGGCGGTCGCTAAAGGCAATCGCGGAAAGTAGGAAAAAATTGGGCGACCGCTTGAGGGCGGTCGCGGAAGGCACCTTTAGCGACCGCTTAAGGGCGATCGCTAAAGGCGATCACGGAAAGTAGGAAAAAATCGGACGACCGCTTGAGGGCGATCGCGGAAGGCACTTTTAGAGATCGCTCTCAAGCGGTCGCTAAAGGCGGATTGTCCACTGATTCATTAAATCATCAGCTGGATTCCGTCGATGCCCTAATTGAAACCCTCGCTCCCACGCCGCAATCTGAGACTCCGTCGACCCCGCGAGCTCCTCTCCGCCGTCAACCTCCGGACGCCGGAACCCTCCCCCGCCACCTTTAAAACTCCCCGCGGCAAGGGTTTTAGGCTTCCACCCACTTTCTTCTCGCAACGCTCTTCCTCCGAAAGGTAAGATCCCAATCCAAGAAGGGGGAGCTCAAGGACCAGCAGGTCGCCGTTAAGGTTATCCCTAAGGCCAAGGTTCGGATTTATTTTTTTTTTTTCCAAAAGAACTTTCCTTTCAAGTGATTCATAGGTTTATTTTTCCTTAAATTTTGCTCCTTGACTCTTAGTTTCCATGTTATCTATGTATTCTGAGATTTCCCATCGGGACTTTAGATCGATTTCAGATATCATCGGTAGTCAATTAATTGCGTGTCCTGCTCGATTTCAGATATTACATCCCCTATCAAGGATTCACTACTAATAACCAACCATAATACCCACTGGTTAGGGGTTCACTAATTGACCAGAAGTTTATTTCAGTTCATAGAATATAAAATTTTCAATATTAAGACACACCATTCTTAAAAACGTTCCTGATAATAATATATAATTCCACACCATACTTTACTAATGTCATACAAGATCTAATCAAGACAACATAGCTTAAGTATAATAAATACAAATGTTAGTAGTCATTCAAACACAAGGACCAAGTTTCCAGAATTAATTGGCATAAAAATGTTTAGAAGTGATTTTAGAAAATCATACAAGTCATGATCATTTATAAAAAATGAGATTTTTGAATTTCTCCCACAACAAACAGACAGCTGAAATTCGATGTCTTTAAGATGATCAAACATCCATAGATACGAGGATATAAAACTGATGTTGAATAGGAAACAGAAGAAGAAAAAATTTAGAATCGATGGACATTAGTAAATCCTTGTAATATTAAAAAAAAAATCGACTAAGGACACTTTCATTTCTAGGAGATTCCGAAACTTCAACCACACCCTCCCATCTTTCTTCTATCTTGCCATTAATCATTACTTTCTTTTTTTACTGTGCTAGTTGCTTTGTTTAGGCGCTTGTGATTTCTAGAGTTGCAAAATGCTAGAAAAAAGTAGCAACCTTCCATTTATAGGTGTCTTGAAGCATGAGATGTCCAATCCATAACATAATAGTAGCTAGGTGTTAAGCTATAGTTCAGCTAGGTGGCTGATATGTAAAAATGAGGTGGCTTCCTTAATGGTCCTAACTCCTAAGCATGATGTGTACATGCATGAGGCCGCTACTGCAAAAATAATATGAGATGGCAACTTAACTAGATGGTGGCAACCTAGCTTGAGGTATTACACTACAATACCTTACTCATTGTATTTTTCTAATTTATTCTTGAGGATTCTATTCCTTAATAGCCATTATATTTTCCAAAGATAAATTGCACAAATCATTTTATTTCTGCATAGTTTATATGCACATACATTACCAAAAGTGATCATTTATCTAAACTCAACAATATCAATACTCATAGTTAAGATGTTGCAGGGTTGAGGTATTAAATTCACCCTTTTGATTGCCTTGTCCCCAAATTATATTATCAAAAGTTTGCAGATAAGTTAGGCAGAAATGAATTTTAACTTTTCTTTCTTCTGAGGGGGGGTAAGCCAAAATCAAATTATGTGAACAATGTACAATCACTAATAATTCAAGGCTTGCAAAACCCGCCATACCAAATAACTATTACCTATTTGGTGAGATTATTGATTCTGCTTTTTTGGACCCACGTATTGCATATTTTTAAGAGATCCGAACTTGCTGAAAAGTTTAAGTCTGATGGTTGCAAGTATTATAGAACTGCTATAGAATACATGCTTGCTTTTTATCCGCATGGTCAAATTCTGGTAGGGGTAGGGGCCTAGCTAGAGGGATTCCTTCATGGAATGCTGGTACCCGTTATGATGTGCAATTTGACGACACATTTCATCCAGTTGGAGAAGGGGCTCGCCCGTTTATCAGCCAGTTGGGGCATATGGTTCGAGACCCACATAGATTTCCCCTGACTATGCTTGATTGGACTGCTTTTCCTCAGGATACGATAGATCGACTCTGGGGGGAGGTTAAGGTAAGCCGCTGAGTTCTATCTTAGCTTCAACGTTATTATACGATGTGTCAATTTCTTACTACTAAAATTTCTTGTCCTACGCAGGACAATTTGAGGTCATGTCCTGATGATTTTCGTCCAGTTTGCTTGGCAAAGTGTCGAAAGTTATGGAAAGACCACAAGAACAAGGTAAAGAAAGAGCATTGGGAGAAGAATGTGGACGACCCAGACCTTCTTCAGCGAGTCCCAAGGGGCATTCTCCCCGCACAGTGGCCTGAGTTGGTCCGGTACTGGTCGAGTGAGAAGGCAAGGGTGAGTAGTTCAACCTATTTTTTGTTAAATTCATATGAAACATTCGGTGTAAACTTATAAACACGACCCAAAATGAATGCAGGAAGAGGCAGAGCGAAATTCTCAAAATCGCTCGATGCAGGGCCCTACTCACAAGCTTGGGACTCGACACGTTACGCAGATCCGGCACGAGGTAAACTGTCACGTTAGACCATACGTATTTTGATTGTTGACGTAGTGTGTATTCATATATGTAGATGACATGATTATCCTTCGACAGTTACGTGAGCGGGGTGCACCCACCGACCGGATGTCTGTATGGATGGCGAGTCGCAGTCTCGACCATCCTGAGGTTGCAGCTCTTGTAGTAAGTATTTACCTTTACGCAATACTTTTTTTAACCTATTATGAGATTTATTGATTTACTATTCTAATTTGGTTGCTTTCTTGCACACAGGCCCAGTTTGAGGCTCGATTGGCCGAGCTGCCAGAGGAGGAGCGACAGGTAGTTGCTAGGCGGGATGAGATATTCCACACCATCATAGGCCAGGATGGGCACGGATACACACTTACATACGGCACGGGCATACCACGTTCGACTATCATGCGAGCGGAGTCATCCCAGGGCTCACGCATGCGAACTGACGAGGTGGCTGAGCTGATCCAGTCTCTTCACCAGCAGATGGATGCGCGTGTCGAGGATCTTCGGGTAAGGATGCAGGTTGCGATGCAGGCCGAGGTGCAGGCTCAGGTACAGGAGCAGGTGCAGGCATTTAAGGCGGAGCTACATCATCGACTAGCTCAGAGTGGTGTCCCTATAGCTGATGATTCAGATCCACCGATTCATACTCAGGTTCATAATTGAAGACATCTGTATTTAAATTTAATTTAATTACTTTTAAAATATATATTATTTATTTATGTTGTTAATTATATACTGTAATATTGTAGGCCCCAGACGCTGGCAGTGGTCACCAGGCGAGACATGAGTCAGTTGGTGAGGGCATGCTTGATCCAGTAGGCTCAAATGAACATAATCGGGTATGAGTTTATGAATATGCTTGATCCAGTAGCATCAATTTTTCTCACTATTTTTGTAGTTGTTTTATGCTGCAAATGTTTTCTTCGGATGAAATAAAAAAATGTAATGATAATCATGAAGCAAGTACATTAATTTCTTGAGCATGATGACCCATCGTGCTGGTTAACTTTGTTTAGTTGTTGTTTACCATTCCAACAATTACTTTACTAGTTTAGAGAATTTATATGCTACTTGTGAATTTAGATAAGTTGTATATGTCTTTAGTATGGTTTAAGATTATGACGTATTAGCTTTTCATATGATTTGTTGATGAATATGCTGAAAGATCAGTTATGATAAATCAATGCTAGAACACATGTTGCCTCCTTTCTTCCTGGGTAAACATAAGTTGCAGCTTATGTAATGCAAAATTTGTTTGTGGTCCTATATGTTTGTGAAAGTACTACTTTCTGTGCTGCAGGTAATGCAAAATTTTAATAATCTTTCAAGAAACCATTGTGCCATGAGTTGAGTATTAGCTTAATAATTCTATATTTAGAGACAATTAGAACTGCAAATTGGAAGACATGAGAGTGTGTTCAAAAGTCCTTGAGTTTACTTACCCACAAGTAGCTCTCTAAAATGCTGAAACTTGTTTCTTGGAAATGCCTTTGTGAAGATAATTGCAATTTGTTCTTCTTTAATTATATTTATATTTGTTGACTAATAAATTTAATTTTTTGTTTCAGGTTGATTGACTGGTGCTGCATTGGGACAACTGTTTTCTTTATGTTTTTTTTTGTGAAAATTGTATTAGATTTTTTTTTTTGGATTGTAAATCAAAGACGTTGCAGATTTATTAATATAGATAAATTATTTTTTTTTAGTTTATACTTTTATTGTGTGTGTACAATTTAATTTTAATATTTAGTTTATATAATTTTGTAAAACAGGTACAGGTACCCAAACAAAAAAAAATCCAATAACCAAAAACAAAACGAATTAGAAAATAACAAAATCCAGTATTAGCGACCGCCTAGGCGATCGCAAAAGGCTTAAAAGGACGTCGCCTTTGCTTCTTCAGAACAGAAATAGAAAATGCTAAAATTAAAAATATATAGTATTAGCGACCGCCTAGGCGGTCGCTAAAGGCGTTCAGGCGGTCGCTAATAGTCAAAAAATAGAAAATAAAAGATAAAAAATATATAGTATTAGCGACCGCCTAGGCAGTCGCTAATAGTCAGAAAATAGCAAATAAAAAATAAAAAATATATAGTATTAGCGACCGCCTAGGCGGTCGCTAAAGGCCTTCAGGCGGTCGCTAATAGTCAAATTCTGCCTCCCTCAAGCAGTCGCTCAAGCGGTCGCTAATACTATAGCGACCGCCATTGGCGGTCGCTAAAAGTCTTTAGCGACGAGTTTCTGGCGGTCAGCATGTGGCGGTCGCTAAACGGTCGCTAAAAACTATTAGCGACTGCTTTTTAACTTTTAGCGACCGCCTGTGGCGGTCGCTAAAAATGTTTTTTCTACTAGTGAAGGTATTAGCAGAAATTAATAGCAATACATATTGAGCTTAGGAATTTAGCCAACAATTTATTATTGATTAATATTGGGACATTATAGTTCTTCCTTTTTTTTTGGTGAGATATTCGGTTCATGTTTTAGTGCTACTCCTCTCTTCCTTCAAAATTTTAGTGAGCATTGCTTTTAGGAGTGTCAATGTACAAATGCAAAACTGTATACACATATTCAATGAAAACAATGAAAATATTGATTTATCATTCTAAATGAGCCACTCACCCACCTACTCCCAGTGGGTCTTGGCCTTCTTTACCTTGGAAAGTAGGTAAATTTTTTTTAAACCTATAATGTTCTTCTTATACTTGTATTTGATATGTTTTCCCTCTAGCATCTCTTGTGAATTTCACGTATGAAATTACTGTTTCTTGCTTTCTAAAGCTGCATTTTGTTACTAAAAGCATTGTCTCAGTGGAACTTAGCCCAAGATTTCTTATTTTGGTGGAAAACGGAATATCATTGGAGTCACCTCTTCTTAAGCAGAAAAAAAGGATTCTGAGTTTGATTGCTTTTATGTTAGCACTCTAATTGCATGAGCTTTGATTGTACGACTAATTTACTTTCTCACTAAAAGGAAGAAAAAGAAAAGAAAAACCAATCTTGCTAGATTATATTCTTGCAAGACCAATGGTTGCCTTGTTCATGATAGGGGCACTAATTTTAATGGTTTCATATGTGAGCTTGGGAGCCAGGTGAACGTTCATAGTTTTGTTATTCTTTTTTCTTTATCATGTGTGTGCATGTGATGAGGGGCAGCATGACTCATTTCTTGATATGCAAAGTTGATAAATATGAGAAAAGAACTATTTATGAAATGATGGTAGAGTTTCGCTATAACATGAAGCCATTCTTACAATATTAACGACCTGCTTAAGATAAATTCTTACTAGCTTGTATAATACAATAAAGATATTGTCCAACAAGAAAGGAGAGATTATAATATCCT
The DNA here is from genome assembly GCA_900491605.1 of Calamus simplicifolius. Classification (NCBI taxonomy): domain Eukaryota; kingdom Viridiplantae; phylum Streptophyta; class Magnoliopsida; order Arecales; family Arecaceae; genus Calamus; species Calamus simplicifolius. The sequence continues at coordinate 368,036 of UESW01004274.1, forward strand.
TATAATTCAAATTCATCTATCATCAAATAATTTGCACTTGAATTTTTATGCTACACAAATTTAACCTAATAACAAATTAATTAGGCTACCAAATGGGCTGCAAGTGTTACATTTATAAGCCACGCAACAAATGCTCAGAGAACGTAAGCTTCCTCTTTTATTGCAGCCTAGGGACACTGATGACAGCAGATGAAAATTTGAAGCCTCTTTCTGTTCCAACACGAGCGGGTCAGGCTGTTGATGGGGTTGGCTAGACAGGACGGCCAAAGACTATTATTGGATTCCAGACACGTTCTATTCCTGTCTTCCTTGCGGCTGGCGAATGAGCTGAGCTGGCCACTGAAAAGTGTGTTATAACACGATGAACAAGTGTTATAACTGCTTTAATGCATTAAACTTTGTTCCTATACATAGATATATTCCCATCACATCAGTATTGGACCGATGTGTTATTATGAGGGAGAATCCAGATTATCGTGACGATAATTAATGGCCTGCAACCATACCTCTTGCCCGGCAGACCAAGCGAAGTACGTTGACACGCTTGTGTTGAGGCACCGCTTTTTTTTTTTTTTTTTTTTTTTAAACATTGGCTTTTGACAGCTATAAACAAAGTTCCAGTTTGCAGAGAAACATTTACTTAAAAGAAGTATGGGGATGGTTTGGTTGCAACTTCATACCAAAACATGAGGGATTCTTCGGAAGAGATTTTTTTTTATAGTAAACTTATTTACTTGCTGCCTCGCTAACCCATTATTTTTCTAGTTAAACATCATTCTTGATCCTTGGTAGGACCAAAATTCTTTCAATTCTGTATAATTATTATTAGAAATTTCATAAAACCATAGCTTATTGTTTTAATATAAATCTAATTGTCCGGTTAGGCCATCTGAACGCATCACGTTTCATCCTCATAATTATTTTCACCAGCACTTTCACTACAAGAGAAATAAAATATTACGACGCCCAAATGCGTGCAATTGCGTTGCTAAACATGCTATTGTGACGCAATAGCGACGCAATGACGGCGTCGCTCAGATGTCCGTCGCAATATCCATTTGTCGCAATTGCATCGCAATATTGCGACTCTCTGCAACGCAACATTGCGTCGCAATATTGCGACGCATCCATGTGTCACTAAATTAAAAATTAAATTATAATATTTAAAATTATTATTAAATATTACGACGCACTCAATTGCGTCGCAATATTACGACGCATTTAGTTGCGTCGCAATATTTAATAATAATTTTTTTAATATAATAGTGATGCCATTTGCGTCGCTAAAGCGTCGCAAATAAAAAATTTGATAAATATTGCGACGCAAGGTCATTGCGTCGCAATATTTATTAAAAATATTTTAGATATAATAGTGACTTAATTTGAGTCGCTAATGCGTCGCTATTAAATTTTTTTATATTATTGCGACACCAGGTCATTGCATCGCAATATTTAATAATAATATTTTAAAAATATTAGCGATGCAATTGCAGTCGCTAATGCGTTGCTAAATAAATATTTTTTAAAAAAAATAAAAATTTAAAAATTAAAATGGTTAATACAATTTCGTTACATTTAAATATTGATCGAAACATTCTTCACTCATATTGATCCAAACAATAATCATTCAATTTCCAAAAATAATTCATATATTAAAATTTGAAGTTTTCATGTATAACATTAAAAAAAAAAAATACATCAAGAATCTAAGCGATCACGTGGAGGCTGTGGAGGCTGGAGACTCTGCGACAAGCGGCTAACCATATCCCACAAATAATGCATCTCATCTCGCATGTCTGCAATCTCCTGATCCCGGCCTCGCATACGATCCTCGAATCTTGCTCGACCTCCTGCCGAACCTCCTCTGCAATAGATCTCCGAAGGTCGTCTAAACGCTCAGGAGGAAGATCACCAGAAACTCGCGAGCTGGAGGCCTGATGGGAAAAATATGTAGAAGCTCTAGTGCCCAGACCATAGACCCTGCGGTCTCGCGGCTGGGCACCAAGAGCCTCCAAAAACATACGCCGACTCTCCTCTGCTGAGAGTTCGACGGGCGTCTCCCCATCAGTAGAGTCGACCTGCGATGCCTGGGAGCGAAGCTCCTCGACTCATGTCTTTAAATTATGAAATCAACAATAAATGAGTTAATAAATTTCTCGAAATAAAATTTTAGAAATTAAACAGATACTACATAAATCTAATTTCTTACCGCAACCTCCCGTGATCGCGTGTCGACCCAGGAACCGTCCCTCCTGGTGTGTGTCGCCCTGAATAGACGAAACTCACCAGAATCTCCACCCTCCTGCTCAGACTATAACATTAAAAAATATGATATTAATACAAATATTTATAAATAACTAAAATAGTAATTAAAATATTTATGTTTTCTTACCATACACCGTCTGTGCTCCTGAATCAAATGGAGCCCGAAGTATGGCGGGAGAGACCCGTGCCAGGACCGCCCTTCTCAGATCGACGGTTCGTGCTGGTTGATGCGGACCTCCTGCGCCATCCATCGGACTGCCAGGCCTGCTGCCACTCGTGCCAAATACCCTCTGGCATGTGCGCAGGACGCTGACCCGATGACCTCCAACGATGAAGCATGTCGGAGTATCGGCGTCCCGTCAGAGCCTCCCATGCTGCCCTAATGGCATCATGGCTGGCAGGATCCCACGTATACTTTTTCTGCATTAAAATAAATAGTTAGTTTCTGAACTTATTAAGATTAAGAAATTTTATATCAGTGATAAATTGTATTTAATAAGTTTACCTGAAACTCAGAAAAATAAAACTCCCTTGTGGCTGGAGATACGTGGCGCCAATCGTAGCCACTGGGATCTGCACACCTCTGAAATACGGCGCTGATGTGGCTGGATACATGATGCTGCTCAATAAATCTGTTAAAAAAATGCATGTTTATAAGTAATTAACTTAAAAACATAAATATATATTTTAATTAGTATATACTTACAGCCCCTGAGCATCGAGTCGAAGTACGGTGCGGCCGATGGTGGAAAAACTCTCGGAGGTATGTGCGATCGGCTGGATGGTAATACTGCTGGAGAGATCGAAGGCTGTGCGACTGCTGGAGATCCGAACTCTCCATCTCCGATGCTCATATGATCTGATGCAGCAGGGCTATGTCCCTGCTCACTCCGTCTGTCATCGGTAGATCTACCTCTGCCCGTCATACTGAAAATACTAAAGATTCATATAATTAAATTATGATTAATGATTGACTATATAAAAATTTAATACTTTTTTAAAAAAAAGTTAAATTTTAAAAAATCTCTATGTTTAATCGGTGTCATTTGTTTCGTGAAATGTTGGTTCAACATCCGATGCCGTATCGGACTGCGATTCAGTTTCATTATCATCGGAAGGAAACCGAACATTTGCATCCACAATTTCTTGGACATCACCATTTGGATCTCTAAGTGATGTTTCAGGAGCCCTTGTGTCATCCTCAATTGCATGCATTTCCATCTCATCCTCTTTAAATGCAGGGCACTCGGCTGATTGACTTGATGAACTCTCCTCTAATACGATTGTTGAACGTGGGACGATTTTAGAAACAGCTCACCAATATCGCTTGTCGTTGCGCAAACTTGGATATCCGCAGTAAAAGACTTGCTGAGCTTGGGATGCAAGGATGAATGGGTCATATTTCTGCAATCTTCGTCGATAGTTCACTTCAACCAAATTGTAGTCGTTATGAACCCTTTTGCCCACAGGAACTGTCGGATCGAACCAATCACAACGAAACAATACGGTTCGTTTCATAGGCCAACCGGGATATTCAACTTCAACCACCTCTACTAACTTTCTATAATAATCCTGCATATTTGCTCCAACACTTTCTCCTTTAACACACACGCCCCAGTTCTGCGTGCCTCTTGAAGCTGCTAATCGTTCAATCTGAAATTTGTACCCATTTACAAAATAGCTAGTAGAGGTTGTTACGGTTTTCAATGGCCATTGCGATAGACATTTAATGAAAATATTGTCGGTTGTGGACCATGGACCGTTGACCTATAAATTAATAAGCTATTCACATCCAATTCAAAAAATAAAAGCCATTATCGAAATTGATTGAGTGATACTACTCACAAATTCATGTTCGACATGCCATCTCATATCAGCAGATGTTGCCTCAGATCTGTATAATCTCTGCAGGCGTGGGGTAAGAGGAAAGTAATGCATCCTCTTGTAAGGCACACTTTTCCTCCTACTTGTACTGGCTCCTCCTTCGCTGTTTTGTACCTCGATTGCCCACAAATCTTACACCATCTCAGCTCTGAGTCTTCACCCCAAAATATCATACAATTGTTCAAGCAACAATCGATCTTATTTACTGGGAGCCCAAGCCCACGCAACAACTTCTTTGTTGCGTAAAAACTGTCTGCCGCAACATTGTCATTTGGCAAAATTTCTTTGATTAACCCAGCTACAGAATTGAATGCCTTTTCTGATAATCGATGTTCTGCCTTAATATTCAACATTCGAGCAGCTGTAGACAACTGGGAATGACCCTCACAACCAGGATACAATTCTTGATTTGCAGCACGCAACATATCATAAAAATTGCTATGCATCTTGATTTGGTTCTTCCATAAATGTATTCTGATTGAATTCATTACCCGATGCATTCATCACCATTTGTTCATATGTGTTTAAATTCACAAATGGTTCATCTACGGGAATGACTCTTGTTGGCCTATAACAGCTACTGGAATATCCTCTGGTTCACCATGACAGTACCAAACATAGTAATCAGGAACAAACCCCTTCTTACACAAATGCACCTTAATAGTTTCCACATCTCTGTAGGCTTTATTCTGACACCTGTGGAAGTTGCATGGGCACCTAATCCTAGGGCCATCCATCCAGTCAGGTTGGTTACATGCAAATGCGATAAATTCTTCCAATCCATTCAGAAAATCTGGATTAAGCAAGCCATCTTTTATCCTTGCATACATCCACGAGCGAGCCCCGCTCATTTTTGACCGACTATACAAAGTCTGGTAAACCATTAAAGGAAACCACAAAATAAAACTATATTAGTATACTAAATATAACTAAATTATTTCTTGGTCACAACTAAGGTTAATAACAACCATTTAAATTATTATAACTAAACCAATTTTCTTTTAGGAAACTAAGGTCCCTACCATGCAAGGGCGAGCCACGGCTACGATCCTTGGCATGCTAGCAAGGACCGAGGCACAGGTTCATGGCTAATGGTAGGGCTTGAGTTCGGGTCGGGCCGCAAGGCGGTCCGTTTAATCATCGATCGGTTACTTCACAAGCAATCAAGTGTCTTACATTAATTCTACCTTCACTCCATGTCTATAAGGTAAGGCCCTATCCCATTCAAGAATATTTTTTGTGATATGTTATTCTGCTATTAATTATCATCGATCGGTTACATTAAAATTTCGGCAGCATTTCCCCATATGTTCTCCTAAATGTGTGGTATATAACTCACACTAGGAGAACGTATAAGCAAATACAAACCGATATCTCACCCAACGATGATTAATAGCATACTAACATATCGCAAGAAATATTTCCAAACTGTCCACCAGGACAATTTGAGAATTTGCAAGACTAAGGCTTACAAATTCTCAAACAGGTCTAAAGGTTATAGTGCTGTGATTAATAGTATGGAAGTCCGAAGACAATCGAACTTATGCTTGTTATTCTTAACTTCTTGTCAATTATACATATATAGGAATAGTATTCTATATATATAGTCACTGACTTCTTAAGATTATTGTGTCGAATACAAATGTTTGTGAAGACTTTCTATCTAGCATTACATAATTTAATGCATCATTCAGTTTGCAGCAGAATGTAAATAATCAAGACATAACAATTGTAAATAACTACAAATGCACAAATATTATTGCATAAATATTCTGCTTAGATTAATTATTACATAAACATTATGCAAATTAAATAATAATACAACAAGACTTTCTATCTAGCATTACAAATATTATTGCATAATCAAGACATAACAATCAGTCTATCCAAAGAGCTCCGACTAATGACATAAATTAATTAATTTATAACTAATCTTATAAAAAAAATTTATATTTATCATCAAATTATTTGAAAATATTTTTAAAAACAATAAAATCTGATAGAATCTATTTTTTTTTGTTAATTTTTTTTAATGAGTGTTAAATTTTTTTTAAATTGAAGGGACCGGTGGTGGGGAAAAGCCCCCTAGCTGTTACTTTGTTATTTTTACTTTTTTTTTTGTCTAGTCACCGTGCCCCCCCCCTAACTTTTTTTTCCCTAACTTTTTTTTTTTTTTGGACTACGGCCGGAGAAGACAAAATGGGTTTCCCCCGTTACCATTTAGTTTTTTTTTTTGACAGTGGCCTGGCCACCGTGGCCAGGCCACTGCCGGCCACAGTAGCAGCCATGGCCGGAGAAGACAGCCACGGCAGCGGCCGTGGCCGCCTTGTCCGGCCGCAGCCTTGGCCGTGGCCGGAGAAGACAAAAGGGGGGGGTTTCCCCACCCCTCCTGTTACCGATTTTTTTTTTTTTTGACAGTGGCCTGGCCACCGTGGCCAGGCCACTGCCGGCCATGGCAGCGACAGTGGCCGGAGAAGACAAAATGGGGGGGGGGGGGGCGGTGGCCAGGCCACTGCCGGCCACGGCAGCGGCCGTGGCCGGAGAAGACAAAATGGGGGGGGGTGGGAACCCCCCCCCCCTGTTACCATTTTTTTTTCACAGTGGCCTGGCCACCGTGGCCAGGCCACTGCCGGCCACGGCAGCAGCCGTGGCCGGAGAAGACGGCCACGGCAGCGGCCGTGGCTGCCTTGTCTGGCCGCGGCCTCGGCCGTGGCTGGAGAAGACAAAAGGGGGAGGGGTGGGGGTTTCCCCACCCCCCTGTTACCGATTTTTTTTTTTTTTTGACAGTGGCCTGGCCACCGTGGCCAGGCCACTGCCGGCCACGGCAGCGGCCGTGGCTGGAGAAGACGGCCACGGCAGCGGTCGTTGCCGCCTTGTCCGGCCGCGGCCTTGGCCGGAGAAGACAAAATGGGCCCCCCCCCCCTGTTACCAATTTTTTTTTTTGACAGTGGCCTGGCCACCGTGGCCAGGCCACTGCCAGCCACGGCAGCGGCCATGGCCGGAGAAGACGGCCACGGCAGTGGCCGTGGCCGCCTTGTCCGGTCGCGGCCTCGGCCGTGGCCGGAGAAGACAAAATGGGGGGGGGGTTTCCCCACCCCCTCTGTTACCAAATTTTTTTTTTTTTTGACAGTGGCCTGGCCACCATGGCCAGGCCACTGCCGGCCACGGCAGCGGCCGTGGCCGGAGAAGACGGCCACGGTCTTGGCCGTGGCCGGAGGAAAATTAATACAAATTTTTTTTTTAATAGGGTGGGGGGGCTTACCTCGGTCGAGAGAAGACGCCGGAGTTAGAGGAGAACGCCGGGGAGCCGAAGCAGCGAACGGGGGGCCGGATTATTTTCGGGACGGCGGCGGCTAGGTCAAGATGAGGAAGAAGAAGAGAAGGCCGGCCGACTGTATATATATGAGTAATTAGCGACGCAATTAATTGCATCGCTAATTGATCGCAATATTTTTTTAAATTTATTATGTATTAGCGACGCATCAATGCGTCGCTAATCCATCGTTAATTTGGTTTTATTATAATTTTATAAAAAAATAGCGACGTAAATAATTGCGTCGCTAATGCGTCGCTAACTTGGCGCCAAGGTCCGGCGGGAAAATTATTTTATTTTCTAGGAATTGCGTCGCAATATTTTTTTTAATATTTTAATTGATTAAAATAATAATTTATGACAACAATTGCGACGCATACAGTGCGTCGCAATAATTTTTTAATATTTATAAATGATAATATTTATAATTTATGATAATAATTGCGATGTAATTTTGCATCGCAATATTTTTTAATATTTTTAATTAGATATATTTATTTAAAAAATATTGCGACACAAATTATGCATCGCAATATTATATTTCTTTTATTTATTAATACTAAAAAAATCATATTACTAAAAATGATTGCGACGCATACATTGCGTCGCAATATTTGTTTATTTTTTTTTTCTAAAATGCATCGCTATGGCATCGCAATAATTTTTTAATATTTATAATTAATGATAATAATTGCAACGCAAAATTGCATCGCAATATTTTTAAAACTTTTTGATTACATATATTATTTAAAAAATATTGCGATGCAACTTATGCGTCGCAATATTATATTTCTTTTATTTATTAATACTGATAAAAATTATATTTACTAAAAATAATTGTGACGCATACATTGCGTCGCAATATTTGTTTTTTTTTTTTCTAAATGTATCGCTACGACGTCGCAATAATTTTTAATATTTATAAATGATAATATTTATAATTAATGATAATAATTGCGATGCAAAATTACATCGCAATATTTTTTTAAAACTTTCTGATTACATATTTATTTAAAAACATTGCGACGCAACTTATGCGTCGCAATATTATATTCTTTATTTATTAATACTGATAAAAATCATATTTACTAAAAATAATTGTGACGCATACATTGCGTCGCAATATTTGTATACTTTTTTTTCTATATTGCGTCGCTACAGCGTCACAATAATTTTTTAATATTTATAAATATAATATTTAAAATTTATGATAATAATTGCGACATAAAATTGCATCGCAATATTTTTTTTAAACTTTTTAATTACATATATTTATTTAAAAAACATTGCGACGCAACTTATGCGTCGAAATATTATATCTTTTATTTATTAATACTGATAAAAATTTTATTTAATATTTTTTTTAAACTTTTTCATAATTTTTTTTTAATAATTATAATGATTCGACGGTTACGATCGATCGAAGCCATGATCGATCCCGGTCGGCGTCGACCTATCTCGGACCGTCGCGATCGATCGGATTGGCGACGATCCGATGGTACTTGCGATCGACCCAAGCCATGATCGATCTCGGTCGGCGTCGACCTATCTCGGACCATCGCGATCGATCGGATCGGCGACGATCCGACGGTTGCGATCGATCGAAGCCATGATCGATCCCGGTCGGCGTCGACCTATCTCGTACCGTTGCGATCGATCGGATCGGCGACGATCCGATGGTACTTGCGATCGATCGAAGCCATGATCGATCCCGATCGGAGATGATCCGACGGTTGCGATCGATCCAAGCCATGATTGATCCCGGTCGGCGATGATCCAACGGATGCGATCGACCTAAGCCATGATCGATCCCAGTCGGCATCGACCTATCTCGTACCGTCGCGATCGATCGGATCGGCGACAATCCAACGGTACTTGCGATCGATCGAAGCCATGATCGATCCCGGTCGGCGATGATCCGACGGTTGCGATCGATCCAAGCCATGATCGATCCCGGTCGGCGATGATCCGACGGTTTGCGATCGACCCAAGCCATGATCGATCCCGGTCGGCATCAACCTATCTCGTACCGTCGCGATCGATCGGATCGGCGACGATCCGATGGTACTTGCGATCGATCGAAGCCATGATCGATCCGGTCGGCGATGATCCAACGGTACTTGCGATCGACCCAAGCCATGATCGATCCCGATCAGCGTCGACCTATCTCGTATCGTCGCAATCGATCGGATCGGAGACGATCTGATGGTACTTGCGATCGATCGAAGCCATGATCGATCACGATCGGCGATGATCCACGGTTGCGATCGATCCAAGCCATGATCGATCCCGGTCGGCGATGATCCGACGGTACTTGCGATCGACCCAAGCCATGATCGATCCCGGTCGGCATCGACCTATCTCGGACCGTCGCGATCGATCGGATCGGCGATGATCCGACGGTTGCGATCGATCGAAGCCATGATCGATCCCGATCGGTGATGATCCGACGGTTGTGATCGATCCAAGCCATGATCGATCCCGGTCGGCAATGATCCGACGGTTGCGATCGATCCAAGCCATGATCGATCCCGTTCGGCGATGATCCGACGGTTGCGATCGACCCAAGCCATGATCGATCCCGATCGGCGTCGACCTATCTCGTACCGTCGCGATCGATTGGATCAGCGATGATCCGATGGTACTTGCGATCGATCGAAGACATGATCGATCCCATTCGGCGATGATCCGACGGTTGCGATCGATCCAAGCCATGATCGATCCCGATCGGCGATGATCCGACAGTTGCGATCGACCCAAGCCATGATCGATCCCAGTCGGCAATGACCTATCACGGACCGTCGCGATCGATCGGATCAGCGACGATCTGACGGTTGCGATCGATCCAAGCCATGATCGATCCCGGTCGATGATGATTCGACGGTTGCGATCGACCCAAGCCATTATCGATCCCGATCGGCGTCGACCTATCTCGTACTGTCGCGATCGATTGGATCGGCGACGATCCGATGGTACTTGCGATCGATCGAAGCCATGATCGATCCCGGTCGGCGATGATCCGACGGTTGCGATCGATCCAAGCCATGATCGATCCTGGTCGGCGATGATCTGACGGTTGCGATCGACCCAAGTCATGATCGATCTCGGTCGGCGTCGACTTATCTCGGACCGTCGCGATCGATCGGATCGGCGACGATCAGACGGTTTGCGATCGATCGAAGCCATGATCGATCCCGGTCGGCATCGACCTATCTCGTACCGTCGCGATCGATCGGATCGGTGACGATCCGATGTTACTTGCGATTGATCGAAGCCATGATCGATCCCGGTCGGTGATGATCCGACGGTTGCGATCGATCCAAGCCATGATCGATCCCGGTCGACGATGATCCGACGGTTGCGATCGACCCAAGCCATGATCGATCCCAGTCGGCGTCGACCTATCTCGTACCGTCGCGATCGATCGGATCGGCGACGATCCGACGGTACTTGCAATCGATCAAAGCCATGATCGATCTCGGTCGGCGATGATCCGACGGTTGCGATCGATCCAAGCCATGATCGATCCTGGTCGGCGATGATCCGACGGTACTTGCGATCAACCCAAGCCATGATCGATCCCGGTCGGCGTCGACCTATCTCGAACCGTCGCGATCGATCGGATCGGCGACGATCCGACGGTACTTGCGATCGATCGAAGCCATGATCGATCCCGGTCGGCGATGATCCGACGGTTGCGATCGACCCAAGCCATGATTGATCCCGGTCGGCATCGACCTATCTCGTACCGTCGCGATCGATCGGATCGGCGACGATCTGATGGTACTTGCGATCGATCGAAGCTATGATCGATCCCAATTGGCGATGATCTGACGGTTGCGATCGATCCAAGCCATGATCGATCCCGGTCGGCGATGATCCGACGGTACTTGCGATCGACCCAAGCCATGATCGATTCCGGTTGGCATCGACCTATCTCGGACCGTCGCGATCGATCGGATCGGCGACAATCCGACGGTTGCGATCGATCGAAGCCATGATCGATCCCGGTCAGCGATGATCCGACGGTTGCGATCGATCCAAGCTATGATCGATCCTGCTCGGCGATGATCCGATGGTTGCGATCGACCCAAGCCATGATCGATCCCGGTCGGCGTCGACCTATCTCGTACCATCGCGATCGATCAGATCGGCAACGATCTGACGGTTGCGATCGATCGAAGCCATGATCGATCCTGGTCGACGATGATCCGACGGTTGCGATCGACCAAAGCCATGATCGATCCCGGTCGGCGTCGACCTATCTCGGACCGTCGCGATCGATCGGATCGGCGACGATCCGATGGTACTTGCGATCGATCGAAGCCATGATCGATCCCGGTCGACGACTACCGATCTCGGACTGTCGCGATCGATCGGATCGGTGACGATCCGATGGTTGCGATCGATCGAAGCCATGATCGATCTCGATCAGCGATGATCCGACGGTTGCCATCGATCCAAGCCATGATCAATCCCGGTCGGCGATGAGCGATCTTGGACCGTCGCGATCGATCCGATCGGCGACAACCCAACGGTTGCGATCGATCGAAGCCATGATCGATCACGTACGGTCGACGACGATCGATCTCGGACATAATTTATTTTTAATTATATTTTCTAATTTATTGCGTCGCTAATGCCTCGCTAATTTGGCATTATGAATTTCTTTTAAAATATTGCAACGCATTAATTTACGTCGTTAAATAAAATTTTTTTGTTACTTTACTGTTTATTGCATCGCTATTACGTCGCTAATTAACATATTTATTTTAACAAAACATTGCGATGCACTGGATTGCGTCGTAATATTTTATTTCATAATACTTTTCTTAAAAAATTTTATTTAAATTAATTACGATGCAATTATTGCGTCATTAAATTTAAAAATAATTTTCATATTTTTCTGATTTATTGCGTCGCTATTTAAAAAAATTAAGTTTTTTTAAAAACATTGCGACACACTATTTTGCGTCGCAATATTTTTTTTTCATTTTAATATTTATACAAATTAATTTTATTTAAAATAATTGCGACGCAATTAGTGCGTCGCTAAATTAAAATTAATTTTTATAATTTTCTGGTCTATTGCGTCGCTAATGCGTCGCTATATAAAATTATTATGTTTTTCAAATATATTGCGACGCACTGAGTGGCGTCGTAATATTTTTATTTCATAATTATATTTTATAAAAATTAATTTTTTATTAATATTTGCGACATAATTTTTGCGTCGCTATATTAAATATATTTTTTCTTATTTTATGTTTATTGCGTCGCTAATGCTTCGCTATTTAACATAATTAATTTTTTAAAAAACATTGCGACGCACTTATCTGCATCGCAATTTTATTCCTTTAATAATATTTAAAAAAATATATTTTAAATATTGCGACGCATTTTTGAGTCGCTAAATTTAAAAATTATTTTTTTAATTTTAAGATTTATTCAGTCGCTAATGCGTCGCTATTTGCGTCGCAATATTTTTTTACGCGGAGGCGTCGCAATGTTGTCGCAATTTAGCGACGCATAATTGCGTCGCTAAAATTGCGTCGCTATTTCATTATTTTCTTGTAGTGTTTACCACCTTCATTGCTGTTGTGGTCAGATCATCCTTCTCAAACGTTCGCGAGTATTTCGGTCGCCTTTTCTGGCGAGCCCGAGATCATTCGGCGAGCTTTTCTCATTCGAAGCCTGTAAAAAGTCCCGAAAATCGAAGATTCTGACGAAAACCCTCCGACGCTCAAGTTAGTGCTCTACGCAATAGCCATGAGCTTGAGAAAGCTCGAACGAGAGAGGCTTAGAGAAAAGCTCTTTTGTCAACAAGTATGAGCGTTTAGGAGTGTTGTGAGTTGCTACCTGGTCGAGGATCCTTCTTACCCATTTTATTGATGCTTGAATTCTGTAAGACTTGCTTAGAAAGCCTGGAGTCTAATGATGGGCCATGACTTTTGGGGCTCGTCTTATTTAAGTGGTTGGGGCCTTATGATGAATGATGACTTTTATGGATGGAGTGTCAAGGCTAATATCTGTTAGACTTGAGGTGCTGCCACTTGTCAGAGCATTTATGATGATATTGTGACATGTCAGAGCTGTAGGTCATATTCCGTCAAATATGGGTGGCTACTTGATTTAGACTCTTGCAAATTGGCAGGACATGAGTAGCTACCATAGCGTATGCCAGATGTTCTTCATGTTGCATGTTGCATGTTGCCGTCCCATGTGAATAGTGATGAATGATGGAGCCATATATGTGGTCCCCGCATTAAATTCCATTGATGGCCGTTGGGGCACCGCTTAAGTGATCGAGCTGAAATTGCTTCCGAAATCATGGACGTGGACTATAAAGAAGTGTTCATCCTTCTCGTGGGTTTTCAGCTTCATCAGTCTCATCAGGTTCTGAAAGGGCCTCTGGCGATCTTCTTGACTGTGTTGATGAACAACGTTGATCCCAGTCCGTTGGCGGGGGCATGGTTGATCGAACATCAGACCCACCGCATTCTATGGCCTGAACCATCATGATGGCATTGGTCAGCTCAACCTCCAACGTGGAGTAAGGCATCTGGTCTTCCTGGGGGATTAAAGGGGCTCAATCTTCAATGTGGTGCGACCTGATGGATTAATCAAAGGAGCTCAATCTCCAATGTGGTGTAAGGAACCAGGTCCTCCTGGGGATCAAACAAAGGGGTGTTCTATATAATCCACGTCCTCAAGGCTACAGTAAGCCACTGCATGGGAGCCCCGTCACCTAGACGCAGAGTACCCCTCCTTTCTTGGGCACCGACCTTCCCCCCACGCTCTCACTCGGCTTGCGGAGGCAAAGCTCCCGGAACTCCACGTCGGCGTAGGCTTCAATGAGGTCCACACCATGGTTGTTGCAGAGCATCCCCAGCTCGCCCGTCAAGTCGATGACGAACTCGCCCTCGAAAGGGTAGCAGGCGACGAGGGCTTGCACCCGCGATCTTCGTGGAGGAGGGTCTGGAAGGCCAGAAGAGGCCGGGACGAAGAGAACTGGGGCTGAACCGAGGACGTTCGGAGTCATCCGGGAGAAGGCCGAGAGGCTGGGCAAGACCGGGACGAAGCACGGGACCGAGACGCCGCTAGGACAGAGCCGGGAATCCGGGAGCGACCGGAGGCGGCCGAGAGACGGAGCCTGGAGTCGGTTCTGGGCGGCTGGAGCAGTTCATAACTGGATCTGGAGCCGGTTGTTGCCTCATGCCGTCAGGACGGAGCCGGGGAGGCCGGAGAGGATCGTGACGGCATGAGGCGTCCGGAGCCGTGGGGTCGATAGCCGGGCGTCGGAGCTGCCCGGGAGATGGCCGGGAAGCGGGGCGTCGGCTGGGACGCCCGAGATGGAGTCGAGGAAGCCGTCCGGAGCCCAGGACGCACCCGGAACAGGGAGCAGCCGTGGCGGAATCGGGGAAGTTGGAGTCGGCCCGCTGTCTTCTTCTCCTGCCTGCAACCGGGGCAGTTCTCAAAATACGCTCTCCCTAGCAAAGGCACAGCTTTATCCGCCACCTCCTCATCTCTTGGAAGCCGAAACCCCAGCTCCCAGGAGTCTTGGGAGTCCGGAAACGATTCTCGACTTCGCCGTTGGTGAGATCGTCCACCTTCATCAGCTCCTGGATCTGCCTTAGTGTCGCGGACTGGGAGCCACCGAGCTGCTGTGTGGAGGAATCGGTGGTGGAGCCCCGGCGACCCGCACTGCCTCGCCCTCATGTGAGGATGGGACTGGCCTGGACGGAGCCGCGCCGTGCTTCGTTGTTGGAAGAGCCGGGACGGAGCTACCGCCCCTTGTACGGGGCGAAGGGGTTGCTGCTGTCGGCCGACCTGCATCCGACCCCACCGTGCCCCTGCTCCTCGTCTTCCCTCGTACGGCCGATCTCTAGCTGTCTGTGGCTGAGTCCTCTCTCTTAAAATAGTGCATATTTCCTGGGTGCAGCTATTTTGTTGGGGAGGGAGGGAGGGAATTTATTTTCCGCCAGGGGTAGGGGACCAACGTGGCCGCTATAAAGGTGGCATGTCATGGCATGTCATAATACTTAGCGCATGCAGGAGCGCCAACGTGACCCTAGAGTCGAAAGTTGTGGGACAGAAAGCCATAAATTGGAGCCGCTTAGGAGGAGCGGCCTAGCGTAGGGCCGCTTAAGGGGAAGCCGTCTTGGAAAGGTCGTCTAAAAGGAGGCCGCCTAAAAGTACAGAGCCATCAAGAAAAAAATCGTTTTAGAAAAGATCGACTAGAGAAGGCCATGTAAAAATTGCTAAGGCCAATAAGGATGGATCGGTTTGCCAAAATCAAGCTCAAATATGATCATTATAGTCCATGAAGTTAATTGATCTCATCAATTGCCTTGCTATGTTAGGCTGAAAATAGATTGAGCAGAATTTATGCTTTATTAACTCAGATCCAGTTTGACTTTATGTCCAAAAATTTAATCTAATATATTATCTGATCAGGTAATTGGCTTTATAAAAATATATTAGATCCAACAGGGTTGTTTATTTAGGATGGGATTTAGGATGATTAGAATCAGGTTAAGTAATTAGTTCTGTTTAAATAATAAAAATATAGTTGATTATATAGAAAATGATAATTTAAAATAAAATTTAAGAAGTCAATCTAAGCCTGTATTTTGATTCAATTTTTTAATTTTATTTGACATATTGATCATTCTCAAATTATTTGTAAAATTATATATTGATATTTTAGGGAACACTATAAAGGGGAATTTATTAAAAAATAACAATGGTCAAAGATAATTAAGAGGAAAAAAATGGTAAGAGGAGGTGTGGTTGTTGAGATGAATCCTAGAGGATTAGTTTGATTGAGGTTTAATCGAATGAATTGAGAAAATATTTAAAGTAAAGAAAAATAAGTTTTTATATAATTTATGCTACTTGACTCCACAATATTTAGTCAGATTAGGATTTTTCTACAAGGATTTTTCTATCATAATTTTAGCTGGAACAAGATTCCTCTACTTCAATAATTTCATATCTTGTGATAGAACATTTTGCAAGCATTCTTATTGTTCGAAATAAATATAAGTTATTTCTATAGATACTATTGCTTAATTTCTTGATACCTAATATATTAACGAATTATTTGCTTTAATCATCATAGGTTAGGACTAAAAAATAAATATATGTAGACCAAAAAAATAAACTTTTTGTAAACAAACCTTTTATTACATATTAATTGACATAGGTCTCTAACCCTTGGATAGACTGCAACTTAGCATAATAGCATATATATCTAAGTCTATTAAATAATACTTTCTATCTTTCTATTCTTTTGCTACATTGCTTCTTAAGGTAAAGGAAAAAATAGGGGATGTCCTACCAAATAGCTTAAATGCACAAAGAAATAAGGGATTGTTTGGAGTTGGAAGGGTCAAATTTTCATAGTAATCCTTTATTTTTAGCTAGAAATCAAAGATAAACACCCCTCTCGTTGTTAATCTTACATTCCCCAAATTGTATGCCAATAAAATCTCTAGGAATAATCTGTTGCACTTCAAAGGCTAAAATTTTATACGATCAATTTATTTAAGAATTTGTATGAAAATATTTACTTCAAACCATCCTTGATAGCCTCTCTCTCTCTCTCTCACTCTCTTATTGAAAACTTCAGCCTAATATCCCTCACAATCTAACTGTCTTGAGCCTGAATTTGCTATTTAGCCCCCTTTATGACGAGACATAATATATGTATGAATGTAATCAAATCTAAAACGAGCGTAACCCATTGAGACCTAAACCTATAAGCTATATAGATGATTTTATCCCTAACCTACCATAGTTCCAGTCCACAAAGTCATAAGCTGGTCATCTCTATTCTTGGTTTCATTGTTACTTTCTCTCTCTCTTGCAAGCCAAAAACTAATCTTAAGAGATGAGAGGGGCGAAAAAAGACACCAATTGTAATATCTCATCTCTTCTTTAGTTAAAAGAATAGTGATATGGTTTATATTCTTATTCTTCGATAAAGAATTCATAAGTAATAGAATAGGGATATGGCTCATTTTTCATTCTTCAATTAAAAGAATAGGGATATTATTTGTATCCCTGTTCTTTAGTATATAAGTAATAGAAATA
Organism: Calamus simplicifolius; assembly: GCA_900491605.1. Lineage (NCBI taxonomy): Eukaryota > Viridiplantae > Streptophyta > Magnoliopsida > Arecales > Arecaceae > Calamus > Calamus simplicifolius. The sequence continues at coordinate 385,596 of UESW01004274.1, forward strand.
AATGATAAAAATAGGAACAAAATAGCCATAACGAATGAAAAGAAAAAAAAGAAAAGAAAAATTAGCAGCGAAACAAAAATCATCCTTTATTACCACCCTTCTCTCTTTTGTTTAATCTCTCTATGGATACACTCCTCCTTAGCCTCCTCTAATATGGCAAGGAAAATATTGGCAAAGTGCTTTCCTTCTTTCTCTCTCTTGGTGATTTGAGAAAAAAACATCGGAAATAAATCTTTAGACAAAGAATAGCATACATGTGGAAGCGTTGCTTGACTATCTTTTCATTGAGTTTTTTTGGTAAAAGAGGGCTGCATGGGCGATGGAAGGATGGTGGTGAGTTCCTCTTCGCAAGTGTTCCGTCTGTCAGGGTTCCATTATCCAGCCAAATGGTGGGAGGGTGGCGCTTTTTTGGTAAGAAAATATACTTAAGGTGAGAGGCAATTTTGATAAAAATAATATAGAAAATATACCCATATCATGGGAATAAAAATTAACATTGGGAATCAAAGATTAAAACCCCTCCCTCTGGTAGCGTTATATTCTCAAAATTAGGTATTTTAGATGCCAACAAAAATATCTAAAAATTTGGATGAAAATGTTCACTCCAAACAACTCCATAATCTCTTCCATGTAGCGATTACTGTAGCTAATATGATCCTTCATCATCTTATACTATGATTGAAGAATAAAAGAACATATTATGTTAATAGCTATTGATTGCTACTATATTATGTTAATGCTATATCTGTTCTTGTTCATATTGAATAACATTAAATAATTGGTTGCCTGGTCGGATCAGCTCTCTTTCTTGTGAACCAAAGGAAATGTTCTTTAAAAAAGAATATATCTTTGACAGAAGCCTTTTCTTCCTTACGGCGTATTTATTCTTGTTAGTTCTTGTTCCACAAAAGTTGCCCAGTAGTTTTGCTAGCACATATTGCGTAGTGTTATTTGCTAGCTGAATGGAGACCTGGTTTGAGTGCATGAAGGCCAAAGCCCTGGGCTGGGCTGTGGGTTTAGGGTCATGGGGTAGGTTTGGACTTGGAAACCGAGTGCATTTAATTTCTTGGTAAGCTTAAACTCAGAGTGTTAATAAATTTTAGGCCTGGCTATATCCCTCACGGCTACGACCTAACTAGGATCCTGAAGACAACTTAAATCCTCCAGAAACCCCAATCAAAGAGAATTGTCCTTTATCTTTCTCCTCTTGCCTTCTTTCCTCTCCTCACATCCATTTCCATGCAACCTAAGAAGTCAATAGTTCTTACGTATCATCCTCTGTGCACAGTCCTTGTTCTCCTCTCGGCAAGGCATGGACTTAGGTCTCGCATTGTGGGAGGTTGTTATGAAGATTCTTGCTACCTTGGCCCACCCTATGGCTTTGATCAATTTCACCGTAGGTCCATTCGCTTGTTCCCCTTTAATTTTAGTTTCCTTCATTCCGGGGCTGGCTTTCGTATTGTTTGTATGGGAGCTTCAATCATCCATTCTAGATGTGATTTGGGCATCTCTATTCCAATTCTATTATGTACGTTTGGAATCCTAAATTTTTTGAAGAAGACATGGAGGTAAATATTAGTTGGTGTAAGCTACGAAAGAAAAAAAAAGGTTTAGTTTGACACAAATTTTGGGGATTTGTCTTAGGATTTGGGGTGGGCTCAGCCCAACATTTCGTCCAAAACAGCCATCCTAGATTGTAAAATTTTACCATCATAGCAGTCTGGAGCCAAAGAGATCCAAGCTCCCTTCAAACTGGCTAGGGTTGACCACAAAGCTTTAGTTGAGGCCACAATTACATTATATTGGCTACCAAATGGCCTATAGCTTCCTAGGGATGGTTTTGACATTACTTTTGTGGAAATTGGGACTAGAGGTAAAGGTGGCATTGGCTTATGTGGACTTATTATTATTATTTTATTGACTTAGGCCTCTAAATTTCTCCATGCTAATGGTTTACTACAAATTCAACTAATGTCCATTGGAGGGGCATTGGACTAGCTACATGATTTAAAAAAAAATACTAAGAGAACTTAATGATGCGAAATTGCTAATTATAACTTGTTGAAATGTGTTCTACTAGGAACCTTTCTTAAGCTCCCTTTATATTGGTCAGTTAAATCATGCAAGTGCATCATGTACATGACCAATTTAATGCATCAGCCATTAGTATGATAACCATATTAAATATTGTTTAAAAATTGGTAATGGTGGCCGCTATAGCAGTGCTGGACACATACTGCTATACTATGTTCTATAGCAGCCTTTTATAATGTTCGGGCTTGTGGTGCCTAATATAGTGAGAAAAAAGTGGCAATAGAAAATGCTATGTTTTTGAGTTATTTCAAGTGCTATAAGCTAAGTGCGGTTCTATGGGTATACCTTAACTTTTAGCATGATGAAAAAGTTTGATAAGAGAAATGGTGAGACCTAAAAGGAAAACTCAGTTTGCTACTTTTTGAGCTTGCAAATTATGTTGAATAAGATGGAGTTAGTGATTAGGAGAATTCTAAATGATACAACAAAGATCAAGAAAGGAAAATCCAAGACCTTCTGAAGCTCCAAATTTTGGAGTAATGTGGCATTTACTTTGAAAATCGTGGAAACACTTTGCTAGAGGTGCTTAAGCATGGTCATGAGTTATATGTGGGGTGATTTGATGAATCTCACATTTGAATGATGATGAGAAGAGACATCTTTCCTAATAGAATTTGGGCAATTACTGATTCAAGATCGTGATGTAGAACTTAAAAAGGGTCACTGTGGCAGTGGGGTTTCCTTTTGAACCAGTACTTCTATGATAATAAGAGTAAACTTGAAATTGTGCAGTATTTATGGATGTGCTGATTGAAATCATTTTGAAATTCTACTCTGATGATCAAAATTTGCAAGATAAAATTTCTAGGGAGTTTACCTTATACGCAAGAACTGCTGGATCATTTTGAAGGGAGATGGTCTTTAAGTTCTTGGCCCAAGCTTACTAATGTGTTAATTGTTTGTGATATGTCTTCAGGTCATGTAATATAAATACTGTATTAAAAATAATGCATGTTTTAATCATTGAACGAAATTATGTAAATAACTTATGATGTTAGGTTGGTGATGTTTGATAGCTTCAACTTTGATTTTTTTTATTTCTTTTTTTTTTCAGCATGCAGTTGATGTGAAGTTCAATTGTTGATACTTAGTAAGAAAAAATATTAATATGTTTTTAAGGATCCTTCTTGGGTTCATGGTGCTGCCATCTGCTATCATCTATGAAACCCCCCAGCCTCTACGTGCGTTTTAATACATATTGGTGTGTAACCACACAATTTTGACACTGCTAATGTCAGTTTTTCCAAGCAAGCTTAAAATTCCATATTATCATTGTCCCTGCTGGCCAGTGGTATGATTGGCTGTGAATTCGGTTATCTCAGCTACTTTTACTGACTTGCATGTTGTTATTTAAGAGCATGATGCTGCAATATTTGGCCTGAGTATTGTAAATTCTGGATAGTTCACAGAGGTTGTAAGCTGATTGCCTCTCTTAATGTTACGCAATAGGATGACATGCGCATAGATGCGTTAATGGAACTTGTTCGACAAATTGTTGAATTTCACATGAAGGTATGCTTTCGGATGAAACCCTTGTGGTTTAAACCTCTTGTTCATTTTTCCAGTTTCTGTATTATGCTTTGTTCTTCTGTGCCTTCCTCATTTTCCAATTGTTTTTAAAATGTTGCTCCACTTGTATGTTGGAAAAGTGTTCGTTGTTTACTGAAATGGTTAATTATGTTGCAGCTCGATGCTGAGCCGGTAGCTGTAGATCTTCTGATGGAGGTGAGGACTTGCTTTTCTGTGTATATTGAGGTGGCTGTATATGCTAATCGTTTCTGACCTTCCAGGTTGAAGATCTTGATATGTTGATTGAGCATGTTGCTGCTACATATTACAAGAGGGCATGCTTGTATCTCACCAGTTCTTCTAGGTAAGTAACCAGAGACATGCTCCCAGGTTGCACCTAATGTTTTTCTTATTTCAATCATCTCATTTATTGGCTGAAATAGTTGATACTACAGACTACAATACTAGCCCATTGTGTCACTCTCTTTTTGAGTTCATTAGTAGCCTGGACTTTGAAGGGTTTGAAACTTTTGATGCCTTGCCTGAGGAGTGGTCTTTCTACCTAATTGACCAATTAGTTTCAATCAAGTGCATTCTGGATTTTTAGGTTCATAATGGCATTGTTATTTAAAGAGATATTATCTGGAATGTTATCTAAAGAGATATAAACTGGACTTGTAAATTCTAGTATCTCTTATTTATTTCAGGCTACAGGCCTTTATAACATAATTGCTCTCAAGGATATTATGTCCAAAATAAATGTAGTAAAAATACCTTACTGCTCTCAAGAAGTGTAGAGCTTGATATAGGTATACATTCAAAATGTTAAAATGCTGCATTAAGGTTATGCAGAAATTTTTCATTTTAAAATATTTATTTTCTCTACTTTTTTGCTGATTTTATGGGTATCATTTGTTAGTGGCTGAAAAATGACATTCATCTTTAGAATATCCAACTATGTTTGGATCGCTTGACTTTTGCAGCCTGATATGTTCTTTGAATGCCTGAGATCATTCAAGTGAAGAACTTGTTCTATATATTTCAAATCAATGGTCACCCTTAGTTTCACTGTCTCATGCGGTACTGTAGCAGTTAATGTAGCAATAACAAGGATGAGATTGATTTATAATTAGTACCAGATGCAATCAAGTTGATATTTGTTTTTGATATCTAGTTCTCACTTGGTTGCCTATTTAGAGGTTGGTTGCTAGGCAGTTTCCTGGTTGTCTATTTGCATCTTACAATCTTTTAAAATAATGTTTTAGTTAGATGACTAATTACAAGACAGGTGTTTCTCTAATTGATATACTAGTTACTGTCTGTTGTGAATATCTTTGAGAAATCTGTCATTCCAATAGTGTTTTATTTCTTTCCTACCACTGCATATTTCTTCCCTTGTATGTCTGAATTTGGCATGGTGCCCAACTTAATCAAGAAACAGTGCTTGGTTACTAGCAAATGTCATATGAGATATGAGCTTCTTGTCAGTTTGCATTTCCAAAGCTTTTTTAAAAAAAAAAAACCATTTTAGATATTTAATCAGAACCTAGAGATCCTCTATCAATGTACAACAATCATCTTGGTCAGCTTCTGTTTGTCCGTGTATGTGGGTATTTTTTCCTGATCATATAATCTTTAGCACTAAATTCCTGATGGTTGGATATGGATTTTATTTAACATAGGAAATGTAGGTTGTTTTTGGTTCTGTTCTTTCCCACCTTTTCTTTTTTCCTTTGGTTCATGTTTTCTTCATGCTGAACAAGGCTGAATATGGTAACCAATAACTGGGTTCTTCCAAATAACCAGATTTCTGTACATATAACTATGCTAACCAGGCTCATGCCTCTTTCAGATATAGGAGGTTTTGGGTTATATAACATGGAGAGGGGTTTCTGGCAGTATTGGATTTGTGCAAATATAAGTGGCGGATTTTCCTCCCTTTCTTTCAGAAAAAATAAGTGCATGTGTGATCACATCAGCTTGTGGATATTGAGAAATAGAAGCAACCATTTATTATTCCCTAAATGTTGTTCCTTTGTTGTCCTCTGAAGTTGTACAGTTTTATTTCTTTTACCTTACATCTTTAAGAGTGATTCAAAGGTGGTTTCATCTGCAGGACATGTCAACTTGTGAGTGACATCACATATAAGTCAGTGATATATCTGGGGGAAATGATGAAAGCATGGTTACTCTATTTCATTGGAATTATTATCCTGTTACCTACTCACTTACATTATTGGAGGCCTTTCTAAAGAACTACCTAAATTTAGCTAAGGATCCAGTTTGAGACTACTAAAACCACTTGCCGAGCATCTTGGCGTGGTTGTTAACATTCCAAAGCTTGTTAAATGCATAGTGTGTCTGAATATTACAATCTAATCTATATAGCAGGCGCTCATGAGATGACATGAATATGCACTTCTAATGTAGGTAGCAGGTGCTCATGATATGACTTGCAATATGGACTTTTTATGTTTGGGAAATATATTAATATACGGTCAAGCAAATGTTAGTGCAGATCATATTGTATATGAGCTGTGAAAGTTTCTGCTTTTATGGAGGTGACACTGTGTTGCCGCCGGGATCCGTCCTCCGACTCAGGCGCAGTCGATCTCCAGGGGGCGGACCTGCACACAAGTCCTCGCGCGAGAGGCGTTGGGGGTGGCCCTCCGGAAGACCCTCCGACGCTCAAGTCAGTGAGAGAAAATCGGCGATCAATCAGAAAACGGGGAGATGGATCCCTCTCTGGGAGTCTCTCCGAGGAGCAGCCAATCGGAAGCTCTAGAGGGTGAGAGCACCGACGAGCAGCAGAAGAGTGGGGAGTGAGGGTGTGAGCATGCGCGTACCTGAGGGAATCTGTGAGCGTGATACTTATAGGCTGTCGCCTGGATCTCGAGCGTCTTCTGGAAGGTTCAGAGGTTGTTAGGATACGGGAGTGGATCGAATCAGGCCGTTGTGGGGCTGTTGGAACCGTATCTTATCCGTTAGGGGATCGACGGCTGGGAGAGCTCCTTGATGGCTTGAGATCTGGTAGATGCGTAGGTCTCAGGTAGCCTTGATAGGTTCTAGACCACTTCTCAGCATGATTCCTTGCCTAGGGTGCCGTTACAGTAGGCTGAGGCTCTCCCGCATCAGGTTCCGCGGAGGTGGGTATTGGATCGTGGGTCGTTCAGTGAAGCCGGGCCATGGAGGCTCGGGGGAAACGAACTACAGGAAGTTCGGGAGAGCCGAGCTACGGGAGCCCGGGGAGGCCGAGCTATGGAAGCTCGGGAAGGCCAAGCTACGGAAGCCCGGGGAGGCCGAGCTATGGGAGCCTGGGAGGCCGAGCCACGGGAGCCCAGGGAGGCCGAGCCACAGAAGCCCGGGAAGGCCGAGCTACGGGAGCCCGGGGAGGCCGAGCCATGGAAGCCCGGGAAGGCCGAGTTATGGAAGCCCGGGAAGGCCGAGCCACGGAGCCCGGAAGGCCGAGCTATGGAAGCCCGGGAAGGCCGAGCTATGGGAGCCCGGGAAGGCCGAGCTATGGAGCCCGGGAAGGCCGAGGGGAGGAGGTTGGTCTTAGCCTCCTCGCACGATATTGATGCAATGATGATTTTACCCCCCAACACATGCCCTCCACTCCCTAGTTCGAAGCGTAGGTTCGGGCATAGGGAGTATAAGTCCAGGTGGCACGCTTCGGATGGGACAGTTTGGTTTAGACAGCCCTTGCAATGATGCCCTAATTAATGTGACAGGGTCATCGTGCCTTCGGGGGTAAGGCTCCCCCAATAGTGACGGTTGAGAATACGCCACGTCGCGAATCCCGATCGATCCGGCGTTTGTTGAGGCGGTTCCAGACGCTCGGGCGGGATGCCCCGTCTTCTCAAGGCGGCTTCCTTAGCGGGGAAGCAAAGCGATAGCCGCACTATATATACGCATGTTTGCAGCATCCTTTCGTTTTGTTTTTGAAGAGTTTCGTCTTTCGCCCTTCGCGACACCCATTGTTTTGCCTGGAGTTTTTCTCAGTTAAGATGACGATGAGTCCCGACGACGTGGTTTCAGAGATCGTCGCTTAGGATTTGGGAAGATTCATCAGTGGTATGGCATGCCCTCAGATGTCATTCTGCGGGTGCCGGAGTCTGGAGATAGGGTCTGCGAGATCTGGAGTCTGGGGTCTTCGTTTATGAAGACAGCTTGAAAGCAGGCTTCCGCTTTCCTCTCCATCCCTTGGTGAAGGAAATCATGACTCATTATAACATCTGCCCGGCGATGGTGGCCCCAAACAGTTGGCGAAGCATCATCGGATTTATCTCAATGTGCCACCAAATTCAAATTGTCGCCACTCTTCCCCTTTTTCGTGCCTGTTACCATCTGATACCTGGGAGGAAATCGGAGTGGCCCTACATTGGACCCCGGAGGTCCTTCAACATTATTGTGGATAAGCCTTCTTCTATAAAGGGATGGAAGAGCTGGTTTGTTATCGCAGAGGGGAACATTGGTTCCGACTTCCCTCGGAAATGGGGGAACTTTGTTAGGGATGCGGAAACACATCCAATTTTGTCAGTGCAGGAGGAGAGGGATTTGGACGTCCTTCACAATGGCCAAGTATTTTTGGCCAACGACCTGTTATCGGAGGGGGCCCTCTTCGCCGCCGAGCTTAGCCCCCTGGACCCGCAAGGTGAGTCCTCCCTTTTACCTTTTTCGCTGTGTGTTTTCTCGATGAGTGTGTTTGGATCTGATCACATATGTTTCATTCTTTCAGCCAAGAGGTCGGCATTGTCGAGCCTCGCCAAGAGAAAGAGAGGAAAGCGCCTAGGGGAGAGCAGCGGCGCGGATAGTGGTAGGCCTGAGAAAGGGCTCATACCTCCGCAAGAAGCCCGCCGGACGTCGGAGCGGTCATGATAGGAGCGCCGGGGGCGAAGGAGGATCCAGGAAGAACAGCTATGATCCCTTGCCCTCCCGTGTTGGAGATATCGGATAGTTCAGACGAGGCTCCGTTGGTTCATCTGACCGCGTCCCCTATGAAAGAGGAACCGGCGACGGATCTGGCGGAAGCGGTCGTTTCTGGGGGGCCTTCCGTCTCAGCGGGACCACTACTGGCTCCAGCAGGAGAGGAGAGGGGACAGCTGCAGCCAATGAGGTTCAGGGAGAGCTCCCTCTTGGTCTCTCTGTGGGGGAGTTCGGTGGTAGTGACGCCGGGTCGCTCGCGGTAGTTTAAGAAGCGGGCCAGATAGAGGCTTCGGCGGAGCCAGCAGGGGAGGCGCAAGTGACAGCAACGGAAGGAGGCGCGATGGAAGCGGGATCTCAGCGGGAAAAGGATCCCGCGATAGAGACTCCTTCGAGAAGGATTTTGGGGAGGCTGGCGCTTGGGTTGGCCGAGTTATCTGAGGGACTCAAGCCAAAATTTTGATGGAAGAAGCTGGGAAACTGAAGGCTTCTCCATTGGAGGTCGCTCATGTTGGTTCCTGGGTGAAAATGACCAGCCCGGTAGTTCAAACGCGGGTGTTGAGGAGGCGTTTTCTGCCTTAATGAGGTCGGCCTTGTATCCAGGTGCAGATCCTTCGGCGGACAAGTTTGCAGATTTGGAGTTGGTTGATGCTGCGTTCGGGCAGCAAGGCGTGGCTGAAAGTGTCCATCTCCTTCCCGATATCGACAATACGACCCTGATGAGGATGACACAGGCCTATGCCTCGCGGGTGAGTTGCCATTCCTGGGTAGTGGATACATTCTGGCTGACTTAACTCTCATTCATTCACTTTTTACCCTACAGAGTGTTTTGCTTTCTCGGGCAATATGCTGGCGTCTGAGTTTGGCGATGGGGCCAGCATTCAGGCCAGGAGAGACAACTGAGCTCCAATCCCGACTGAAGGTGTCTGAGAAGTTCGAGGAACTTATGGCCATTAGTAATAGAGGTTTGGAGGGGATGAAGGCGGCACACCAGGTCGCCCTGGCTGAAGTGTCCAAGCAAAAGCGTAAACTGGAGGAGTTGCAGGAACTCCTGGCGAAGAATAAAGACGCATGCTTGGAGCTGGCTAGAGTTGAGTCGAAACATTCCGCGGAGGTGGCGGTGATGCGGCGGAACATAGTGAAAGTTTGGGTCGGCTGGGAAGGAAGCTGCCGACGAGAGAAAACGCTGACCAAAATGCTCGGCGAAGTGGAGGAGAGAGACTGAACGGCGCGATAGTGAAATCACCGACTTAAGGGACGGTGCTAAATGGCACAAAGGGATGATAGCTCGGGTGAGCAACGAGCTATCCCAAGCTCGAGGTGAAGTCGAAGCCAAACAGTTAAGGATTAATGTTCTCCAGGAGAGGGTCGAGCTGGTCGGAGCTGACAGAACAAGGGCCGGGGTGAGGCCGAGGAGCTGGCCAAAAGGTTGGCCAGACGAGAGGAGTAGTATCATTCCCCCCCCCCCCCCCCCCTTTTTAGTCTCTTTAGCTGGTCTCTTGTGATGCCGATTGATTTTGGTTTTGCAGATAGCAGAGTTAGGGTTGGAGAATCGGGCTCTCCAAGGCGAGCTTGCGTCTAGCCGTAATAAGAGCTCAGAGCTCGAGACGCGGGCTGGTGAGTTCGAGGAGCAAAACGTTATTTTGCGGGCTTAAGTTGCAGAGGCTGAGAAGCAGGTTGCTGATACAAAAGTGCAGCTCGCCATACTCAAGGGAGAACGGGACGCGATCGGCGTTGACTCCTTCCAACTTGGAATGGAAGAGTGCAAAGACAAGATATCCAGTGAGCACCCAGAATGGGATCTCTCTTTTCTGGATACTGAAGCTCCCGATGACGGGAGTCGAAGGAGAAGAGGAGGATGAATACGTCGACGTCTCCGATACCGATCCTGGTGCCGCTCCGGGTCCCAGCGAAGCCGCAGCTTCTGAGGAACGATCGCAAACTGCCGCTGAAGGGGCAAAGGTATTAGAAAANATGTCCCAAAAAAAAAAAACTCTCTCTCACCAAAACAAAGACCTACAAGTTGCCTTTAATTAACTTGGCCTTTTGATCTGATCGTTGGTCTTTGGATCTTCCAACAACTCAACATTACAAGTTGCCCGTAGTCAATTCTGCAGTCTTGGCAGCCATCGTCCAGTGGTTTGTCCTCAACGCATTCTCTGGCTCGTCTTCCATGACCGCGGAATAAGGTGGTGGTGAAAGGCTCCAATCATCAGCGTAGTATTAAATTCAAGTGATCATTTAAAATTCTGAACAATTCACTGAATGGATACTAGTGAACAGTTTCGTTCTAATTTTTAAACAACTAGCAAAATAGAGATGGTGTTTAGTCAATTGAACAACATATACTGCAAACTATAGCCAATTAAATGCCAGATCAGATGAGATAGGAGCTCGGTTATGCATTGGTAGCGGGGTTCAATTCTCAAACTCAGACTTATAATTTTGACCAGGCCTAGTTGTGTCTTAGAGAACTAATGACAGGCTCATCCAATGGATTTTATTTCAAATACAGCATATAGTGTGTGTGTGTGTGTGTCTATATATATAACTTTATGCTCACTTTAAACAATCTAGACCAATGCTTTATAAACCAAATTATCAGTCATAAAGGACTATTTTATATTATGGGAATTCAGCAATGACTCCAAAATTTGTTACTGTTTTTGAGCTGGCCGTTGGACCAGGTAGCTTCCAGTAGATTAATTTCCAACCTAACATTGCAAGTTGCTTGTAATTAGTTTGGCCTTGACCTAGTCTCTGGTCAGGGGAGCTTCGAACAACTAACGTTACAAGTGACCCTTAATAATTAATTCTATGGTCTTCATGGTCATCATCTAATAGTTGCTCTACAATGCATTCTCAATAACCAATAGTAATGGTCATTTAAAAGGATAAAACTTAGATGCGGTCTGTTGTATGTATATTGCCCGATTCCTTTTCTATCTCTCTCCTTTTTTTTTTTCTCTTTATTATCATTTGGTACTTACATGAAAGCTAATTAAGGTGACATTGAAAAAGAAGGAAAGATATATATAAATAGAACAGGAGGGCATCCGCATAGCATTTAAAAAACTAAACAAGTCAGTGCTAGTGAATAGTTTATTCTTTGATTTTTTTCTATCTTAACAATTAGGAAAATAGAGAAGGAGTTCATACAACATGTATTCCATGTGCTAGCAATTAGCTTAAGTAGTCTATGGTAGGGTTAATACAAGAATTTTATTTTAAATTTATATAAATATATTATTATGAATAAAATACAATAATGCTGCTTTCAGTTAACTCAAGTGGTTGCGTTGGAGCTACATAGGAAGAATAGTAATCGGTAATCGTAAAGAAATTTTATATAGAAACTGATAATTGCATGTTATAAAGAATTAATAATATGATTTCCACTCACAACTAGCCTAGTCTAAATTTAGATTATAGGGATCCTAAATCAATGATTTAGACTGTTCAATAGAATCCACTATCTCTAAAATGCTTATACATCAAAGATTATATGATTCAAAAACTCTCAAAATCTATATCAAGTCAATAAAAATATCATTTTATATTAATTAGATTAGCCAAATTTGTAGTCACTTAATGCATATTTTTTTTAGGTATTTGAAAGAGAGTAAATTACATCTAATGACTCAAATCCTTGATATAACATTTTCATTATCCAAATTTAGATATGACCGAATCTAAGTGGAGATCCGATTGAGTATAACCAAATCAAGCATGCACTCTCTCTTTCTCTCTTTTTAGATATATATTCTTAAATTAAAAAAATGTTATTATAAATAACAAAAAATTAGCATTTACTACACTCTTTACAACTCTAAGTTTAGCTATCTCATTGTTTCCATTTAGTGCCTTCAGTGTTTTCACTATATATCTTTTGTTATCTACATCCAAATGTACCCCATTATGATATGCAAATTCTTCAAACTACTAAAAGAAAATTCCTATAGCATAGCATATAGCAAATTCATTGTACTCACATGTAGCCGTAGTCAAGACTCAATATCAATCTCCATAGTTTCTCATGCATTGCCATATTCATAATACAGCACAGATATCCCATAATTGAGCATTTTAAACAGTGTATAATTGGCTACATGTACCATGTCACTTGTTGCGGAAATCAGATCAATAAACAAATCAAAGCAATAAACAAACAAAGGAACACCAAGAATTTACGTGGTTCGATCATGGTGATCTACATCCACGGGCAAGGCAAAGGAAATTCCATTATAAAAAAAGGAGGAGGTCTCAAACCCTTACAGAAGTTTTCATACGTATATCTATATATACGCCCCAAAAAAATACTTCCATAAAATAAACCCTAGCGGACCGGTTTGGTCCGGGCCCAACAAGAATATCGGGTCGGGTCAAAAAACCGGGCCCGATATATAAAATTCAAGACATATTTAACAAATCTCCACCTTGGCTTGAATTTAACAAACTAGAAGTTGAACATATTCTCCCAGCATCCCTAAGCCTACGTGAGCTAACTCGGTGTAGGAAACAAGGGATGCAACGAAAAAACATATCCACTTCAAGAAAAAACAAAAATAGAACTTTCATTCACCTCGCCACCAAGCCCCAGAAGGAGCAAACCTCAAACAAGCATGCCAATCAAGTCCAAGCAATGCTTAAACTTGTTGGCGGGAACTATCTTGGTCAGCATATTAGCAGGATTGTCAGCAGTATCAACTTTCTTTACTGTAATATTTCTCTCAGTAAATGCCTCTCGAATAAAATGATACTTGATATCAATGTGCTTAGTCCTCTCATGATATGCTTAATTTTTAATCAAGCAAATAGCACTCTGATTGTCACAAAAGACAACTGAATTGTCTTCCTGCTTGAGCCCAAGTTCTTGAACAAGATTTCGTAACCAAATAGCTTCTTTTACTGCTTCTGTTGCTGCCATATACTCTGCCTCTGTTATAGACAAAGCAACTGTTGACTGTAAAGTTGATCTCCAACTTATAGCCGAGCCAGATAATGTGAAAAGATAGCCAGTCAAAGATCTTCTCTTATCAATATCCCCGGCATAATCAGAATCCACAAATCCCACAACAGAAGTACAGTTAGAACTATTTCTATCAAACATTAGGCCCAATTTTGTGGAGCCTCTAAGATACCTAAGTATCCATTTCACTGCCTGCCAATGGACCTTTTCAGGATGTGCCATATATCTGCTCACCACACTAACTGCCTGCGCAATGTCGGGACGAGTGCATACCATAGCGTACATCAAGCTACCAACTGCACTGGAGTATGGGACAGAAGACATTGCAGCCTCCTCGACCTCTGACTGAGGTGAATGTATAGCTGAGAGTCTAAAATGTGATGCTAAAGGTGTACTGACAGGCTTAGAGTTTTGCATGCCAAACTTCTCAAGTACCTTCTCAATATATCTCCTCTGTGAGAGATATAACTTACCTGCTTTTCTGTCTCTCTGAATCTCCATTCCTAAGATCTTCTTGGCAGGACCCAGATCTTTCATTTCAAACTCCTTACTGAGACATTTCTTTAAGATCAACACATCTGTCATGTTCTTTGCAGTAATGAGCATGTCATCCACGTATAAAAGGAGATAGACAAAGGATTTATCTGACACCTTCCTGAAGTACACACAACTATCATAGCTGCTCCTATGATAACCGCTACGTATCATAAAACTGTCGAATCTTTTATACCACTGTCTTGGAGACTGCTTCAAACCATACAATGATTTCTTCAATCGACATACATGATCTTCCTTGCCTTCTACATAATAGCCCTCAGGCTGGGCCATATAAATAGTCTCCTCAAGCTCACCATGCAAAAAGGCTGTCTTCACATCGAGTTGCTCAAGCTCTAAGTCAAATTGAGCAATTATAGCCAGCAACACACGAATAGAAGTGTGTTTCACAACAGGAGAGAACACTTCATCATAATCAATTCCCTCCCTCTGATTGTAACCTTTAGCTACAAGTCTTGCCTTGCATCTACTAATTTCAACGCCTGGAATACCTTCCTTTTTCTTAAAGACCCATTTACACCCAATGACTCTTTTTTCTTTAGGCAATGGCACCAAGTCCCAAGTCTGGTTCTTGTGAAGTGATTCCAGTTCTTCAGCCATAGCAACAGTCCACTTTTCTGATTCCGAACAAGTAACAGCTTCAGTATAAGTAGATGGTTCCTGAATACCCATATCTTCTGCTGTCGTAAGAGCATAAGCCACCAAATCAGAAAACCCATATTTTTGAGGGGCTCGAATCTCCCTCCTTTCTCTGCCAGTAGCAATAGAGTATGGCTGCTCCACCTCACCTAGAGCTTCCTCATCTGAACTAGAATCAATAGTAACAATTTGCTCGCTCAAATCATTTTGAGAGCCTTTTTTTCGAAGCTCGACCTGAACCTCCACCTCATTTGTATCACTCTCATGGTTTCCTGCAGACTCATCAACAACATTCCTTTGATCTAGCATAAACTTTTCATTAAAAGTAACATCCCTACTAATAATAAATTTTTGTGAATTAGGTTCTATGCACCACAGACGATAACCCTTCACGCCATCAGCATAACCAACAAAGATACACTTCTTTGCTCTAGGTTCAAGTTTACCATCCTTAACATGATAGTAAGCAGGGCATCCAAAAACCTTTAGATTTGAATAATCACAAGGCTTACCTGACCACATCTCAAAAGGAGTCTTGCATTCAATTGCTGTTGAAGGAGAACGATTAACCAGATAGCAAGACGTGTTAACTGCTTCAGCCCAAAAAACCTTTTCCATGCCAGCATTAGAGAGCATGCATCTTGCCCTCTCCAATAAAGTTCTGTTCATCCTTTCTGCCACTCCATTTTGTTGTGGAGTGTACCTGACTGTACGGTGTCGAACGATACCTGCATCTGCACAGAATTCATTAAAATCACCACCATAGAATTCAAGACCGTTATCGGTCCTCAGACGTTTGATCTTCTTCCCTGTCTGATTCTCAACAAGGGCTTTCCACTTCTTGAAGGTTTCAAACACTTCACTTTTTCTTTTCAGAAAATAAACCCAAACTTTTCTGGAATAATCGTCAATAAATGTCACAAAGTAAAGAGCACCACCCTTAGATGGAACCTGTGCCGGTCCCCATAAATCAGAATATATGTAGTCGAGTGTACCCTTCGTTGAATGTGTGCCTGTACTAAAACTGACCTTGCACTGCTTGCCAAGAACACAGTGCTCACAGAAATCTAGTGAGGATGTCTGCTCACCACATAGTAAACCACGTTTACTCAAAACTGTCATGCCACGCTCACTCATATGGCCCAAACGCATATGCCACAATTTTGTTCTATCATCAGCAGAAACAGAATTTGCTGTGCCAATCGAAGAACCCATAACTGTGCTACCCTGTAGATGATACAAGTGATTCACCTTGTTTCCTCTCATCACAACTAGATTGCCTTTGGTGACTTTTATAACTCCACCTCCACCTGAGTACATACACCCAATGGAATCCAAACAGCTCAAAGAAATAAGGTTTCTCTTTAAGTCTGGTATGTGCCTAACTTCAGTCAAGGTTCTCACAACTTTGTCATGGCACTTAATCTGAACAGTACCAATTCCCACAATTTTGCATACTGCATCATTTCTCATAAAAACTGATTCACCATTCAATGGTTCGTATGTGGTGAACCATTCCCTATTTGGGCACATGTGATATGATGCTCCTGTATCCATTATCCAAATATCGTTTGAAAAACTAACAACAGAGCATGTCGTAAGAACTCTGTCTGACACACTAGACTCATCTTTCTCAGCAATATTCGCCGCATCTTGACGTTGACTACGTTGCTTATCCTTTCTCTTGAGCATAGGACAATCTGACTTGTAATGTCCTTTCTTGTGACAATAGTAGCACTCAACGTTCGTCGTATCTCCAGGTGGCCTAGATTTTGAACGACCAACAAATTTCTTTCTAAAAGCTTTATCCTTCTTCTTGGTCCTACCTCTCACGAATAAACCATCTGCCCTGTCTCCACTAGTATTTCCATTCAATTTTGTTCTTAATTCTGCAGAATTCAAGGATGCTTTAACATCCTCTAGTGTTATGGATTCACGTCCATAAAGCATCGAGTTCACAAAATTTTCGTATGAGGCAGGCAATGAGCATAACACAATCAAAGCTTGATCTTCTTCCTCGAGTTTAATATCTAGATTTTTCATATCCATAACAATCTTATTAAACTCATTCAAGTATTCCTTGATAGGCGTACCTTCTCGCATCTTTAGGGTATAAAGACGCTGCTTCAAATAAAGTCTCGATGTTAAAGATTTCTTCATGTAGAGACTTTCCAGTTTCTTCCAAAGACCGGCCGCTGTTTCCTCATCTGCGACTTCTCGCAAAACATTGTCTTCTAGAGACAACTGGATCGCACTATGCGCCTTCTCATCCATCTCTTCAATCTCAGCCGTGGTCATGTCATCTGTATAATTATTATCCAGGGCCCTAACAGAACCCTCTCGCTTCAATAAAGCCTTCATCTTTATTCTCCATAATCCAAAGTTGTTCTGTCCATCAAATGGTGCAATCTAAAACTTCAAAGATGACATCCCAAGAATTCCTAAGAACGAAACGATATTTCCATTTGGATTGAAGAAGAAGAAGAGATCCTGGGAACAGCTTCACGGACGGAACAGAGGAGGCTGAAATCCGGTGCAAAAGCCCTAGCTTTTGGATGGTGAAGAAACCCCTGAATCTACGACAGCTGTGGAGAAGAGAAGAAGAAAGCAATGCCACCAGAAAACCCTAGCTCTCCAAACCGCTGCGCTCCATGACGCTCGTCGCCGTTCGATCAATCGCCTACCGTCACAACACCAGAGACCGCCTCGTAGTCGCCGCCGCCTTCACGTCCTCCGCTTCTCCTCTGGTCTAGAAAATCTCAACCCTTTTTTTTTTTCGTAGAAATCGACTCCCTCAGACAAAGAGTCTGAATCAAAGATTCCTTCCGCTCTTTTAGATCAATACGATGGATATCTAAAAGGAAAAAAGGATTTCGCGGCATGGTTCGTGGTCAAACGGCATCCGGTGTCAGATCTGCGTCTCTCTCTTCCGGGAAGAAATCTGATCCTGAGATCCAACCGATGCCTCTTCTCGGATTCGAATCGCCCTTGTGCGAGAGGGGAGAGAGGCCGGAGATCTGCTCGGAGTTGGAGGGTCGAACACAGAACGAGCAACAACCGCAGCAGCGACAGTGTACCTCGAGAGAGCACGGAGATAAAAAAGATATCGATTCAACGGGCGAGAGGGCATGCAGATCCACCAATCCGATAACGATCGCCCTTTGGACTCTCCGGTCTACGGTCTATGGATGGGTTGTTCTCCTTGCCAACTGCACGCCCGATGCTCCAGAACCGCCCCTCCGCGATTTCCTCGTCTTGATGAAGCGCAAGAGGCCGTTGACTGCCTCAACTCGCAGCTCTCCCCGTCGTGTCAGACGATAACCAAATCAAGAGAGGACTTCGTCGTCGCCCTCCAAGTCGCCGCACCGCCCAGATGAGAGAGAGAAGGCTCGTAGGAGACGGGGGAGAGATAGAGCAAGCCGTCGGAAGAAAAAAAAAACAGAGGAGGCGGCGAAGACAAAAAAAAAAAAAAATTAGGGTTAGGTTTTTCTCCTTTTTTTTTCAACAAAATTGTTTTCGAACCAAAGCTCTGATACCAGTTTGTTGCGGAAATCAGATCAATAAACAAATCAAAGCAATAAACAAACAAAAGAACACCAAAAATTTACGTGGTTCGATCATGGTGATCTACATCCACGGGCAAGGCAAAGGAAATTCCATTATCAAAAAAGGAGGAGGTCTCAAACCCTTATAGAAGTTTTCACACGTATATCTATATATACGCCCCAAAAAAATACTTCCATAAAATAAACCCTAGCGGACCGGTTTGGTTCGGACCCAACAAGAATATCGGGTCGGGTCAAAAAACCGGGTCCGATATATAAAATTCAAGACATATTTAACATCACTTAACATATATACTAAAGATGCAACACCTAGCCAGCAGCTTCCCTGTGCCTTAACGTAATGAAGATCTCATCCTCTATAAACCACTTATTATGTATTTTGATATTGTGATGCGCAGGTGTGAGCAAATGACCCGAGCATGACCACCTTTTTTTCCAAGGAACCGATGCCATTCTTTTTTATTTCCTTTGCCACGAAGGCACGAAGGGAGATGAAATTTAGAGCTATTGAATCAGACTTTCTTTTAACCATCAACACTAACCTAATTATTTGTTAAAAATTTTATAATATCATGAAAAGATAACACCTATGCTTTGGTTTGATTTGGAGGGAGCGGACGGCTATGATCGAGTTATGACACTAGGCCTGCAGCCTTGGGAGATGAAATTGCCTTGCATCACATGAATGGGTCCCTTTACTTGGATGTCCGCAATGAAAATGGATGCCCCTGTCCATGACGGCTCACAACAAAACTAATCGCTCTCACCGAGACTTTTTTTTTTTTTTCACAAGTTGCCTTTAATTAACTTAGCCTCTTGGCCTGGATGATGATCTTCGAAGAACGCATTCTAGTGCTCTTTTGGTGCTCGTTCTCTCAATCTAAAGTTTTATTAATGGCTATCGATATGGTGATGCTGGTGGCTATCGTGGACAAACCTGTGGCACCATAGGTGTGAAATTTGAGCCACCAATGGATTGTCATGCCTCAAATCGGTTGTGGATGTAGATATTGGAAAATTAAATCCTAACACGCAAGGCACCTTCTTAGAGTTATTACATATAATAAATTGAAATAAATAAATTTTTAATTAACAAATAAAAATTAAGCATAATATTAATATCCAAATAATGCCCACGTCTACAATGTCAACATAGGGAACTACTACATAAAACAATAAATATCCTATAATAAAATGAACTCAATTCTTAGCCAGCTTCTACCTAACTTTTGTTATATCTTGATCTCTGAAATAAAAACAATCATAAAACTTAATGAGCTAATGCATAGTAAGTAATCCTTAGTCATGCTTAAGATACAGGTACTTAAATAATATTATTATAAATAATTTCTATAGTAATTCTCGCATGCCATTTACAATAACAATAATAAATTTAAAACTTAAATATTTAATTCTAAAATTATGATAACAATTCTACGGTCATACCTATAGCTACATATAAACCTTATGATGGGTCAAAATAGGCCGTCGTATTTAACCTTATGGATGTGGATCAGAAACATATCATCGATATATCCTCTATGAAGATAGGTCTTGATATCATAAGTCTTTGTATAAGCCTTGAAAGGTAGAGATAATATGTTATGAATCATAGTTGATTGAGAGTTTATAGCTCATGGTTAAATTTGTCATAACTTTTTCCATGTTAAATAACTAAAACTTTACTTAAGCATCATACAAGTTTACGTAGCTTAATATTTAAGTTTCATATATGTAAATGAATATAAAATTAAATTAGAACATGAATTAATATCTCATAATAAATTCAACAGGCACATAAGTAACATATAGCAACATTCATGATAATAATATTTATGATATTTTTTTAAAAAAAAATTCTATCACCTATCAAAAATGCCTAAATTTTTTACTGAGTATAATAATATTTCAAATAATTTTTATAAAACTAGCGGTTATACTAAATATTGAATATTTAAATTTTTATCATATAAAATTTTAACATATATCTTGCATGAATAAATATTAAAATAAATAAATTCTAGGCATGGTAACACTTCCAAGAAACCGAGCATGACCCGAGCCTTGACATTGTGATTGATACGCAGGTCTGAGCAAATGACCCGTGCATGACCTTTTTTTTTTTTTCCAAGGAATCGGCACTGACGCCATTCTTTTTTATTTCCTTTGCCATGAAGGCACGAAGGAGATGAAATTTAGACCATTGAATCAGACTTGCTTTTAACTATCAACCCTAACCCAATTATTTGTTAGAAATTTTACAAAAGATGACACCTGTGCCTTGGTTTGATTTAGAGGGAGGTTATGACCCTAGGCCTGCAGCCTTGGGATATGAAATTGCCTTGCATCACGTGGATGTACGGAGGTCCCTTTCTTAGATGTCCGCAATGAAAATGGATGCCCCTTTCCAGGACATCTCACGGCAAAACTAATCGCTCTCACCAAGACTATTTTTTTTTTTTTTACAAGTTGCCTTTAATTAACTTATCCTCTTGACCTGAACGGTCGTCTTCGGAGAACGCATTCTCGGGGATCATGGAATAAACTATTGAAAGTTTCCAGTCATGCGGAATATAAAATTAAAGTGATCAATTAAAGTTAGCGAGCAAGTCACCGAATAAATGTTAGTGAATAGCTGCTTCTGAATTTTTTAACATCTATAAGGGCTGCAAACAGAACGGATCAGATCGGATTATGTCCAATTCATTTTTTTATTCAGATTTTGATTTTAAATCTAAATTCAATCTACTTATTGACTGGATTGAAAGAAATTTGAAATCTACTGAGCCATTGAAATCTATTCAGATTTAATCCAAAATATACTATTGAAGACAAGTATTTAACTATATTTATAGTTAAAATTTAGTAATTAATAATTAAATATATATATATCTATTAAAAAATTTAAATATAATTAAAAAGAATCAACTTAAAATTAAATTTAAACTTAAATTTTTATTCAAAAAATCTTAGTTCTATCTGAATAAATGATTATCCTTAAGCTTGTAAATTATGATATTAAAATCTTTATGCATATACTTAGAGATTTAAATAAGAATTCGTTAAAATAAATAATAAAACATAAATATTTAGATATAATTAAAGAAAAAAGATTAGAGGATATCTAGTTATTAAGATTAAAAAAAAGAATTGGTTTAAATTAGAGTTTATTTAATGAATTTATGAAGATAATTGAAGCAAAAAAAATAAGATTTACATAGCTCTTAAGATTAAAAGATTTATCTTTTTTTTGATTTGATCCCATTTAAAATTTAGATTGGGTTTAATTTTTAAATCTCATCTAATCTATGAGTTGCCATCATGGGTCAATCCAAACCATTTGCAAGCCTTAACAACTAGTAAAGTTGAGAGGATGTTAGTTAATTTGCATGCATTAGCCTTATGAGGATGGCTTATGATTTGGCTAATTTCAAACTTTCAAATGCGATGGAATGGATGGACAAAATTCTATCTAGTTGAATATTCCATGATGTTAGCAAATTGATTCATTGCATTCCAAGTTTGAGTAGCCTTTAAAAGTTGGGAACTACTTGATGTGCAATGAAATTTAGTTACCATGTTTTGTTTCTTATTGTTGTATTATAGGTCAAGGTTTATAAAATTGGTATCAAGCCCAAACTAGATCAATATAACATAGTACAATACTATATGTTGCTGTGAAAATTCGTTCTTCGGCTTGGGGACGGTGCACGTTGGGATCCGAGTAGCGCTCTCCTATTCAGATGGACCTGCAAGGCAATCCTCACATAGGAATCACAGGCGGTGGTCTCTGCGGAAGATCCTCCGACGCCCAACTCCTAGGTATGATTATGCATGATGGACTCAATTTCACTATTGACAGCTTCTTTCCAAAAGGGTGCTTCTGGATTAGACATTGCCTCCTTGAATGTTCGAGGTTCATCTTGTAACATATAAGTTACATAATCAGGACCAAAAGACTTTGCAACTCTTAGTCTCTTACTGCGTCTGAGTTCATCTTTAGGATATTCTTCATGATGACTATTACTAGCAGTATTATCATAAGTTCTTTTATTTGAACTTATTTCTAATTTCCTTTTACTTGGAAATATATCTTCAAAGAATGTTGCATTCCTTGATTCCATGATTGTATTTATCTGTATATCAGATATATCTGATTTATACACAAGAAAGCGATATGTACTACTATTATGTGCATAACCGATAAATATACAATCAACAGTTTTACGTCCTATTTTGACCTTTTTGGGGTCCGGAATAGCTACTTTAGCTAGACACCCCCACACTCTTAAGTAATTGTAAGAAGGCTTCTTTCCTTTCCATAACTCATATGGAGTAACATCCTTCTTTTTAAGAGGTATTTTATTAAGAATATGATTTGCTGAGAGAATTGCTTCTCCCCATAAATTCTATGGTGTACCAGAATTTATTAACATAGCATTCATCATTTCTTTTAATGTGCGGTTTTTACGTTCCGCAATTCCATTAGATTGAGGCGAGTAAGGAGCAGTAGTTTGATGAATAATGTCATGCTCTTGACAGAATTCGTCAAAAGGTGCATCATATTCACCACCTCTATCACTCCTTATGGCTTTAATCTTTTTGCCAAGTTGATTTTCAACTTCATTCTTATAACATTTAAACATTTCTAAGGCCTCATCCTTAGACTTTAGTAGATACACATAGCAGTATCTAGTTGAATCATCAATAAATGTTATAAAATATTTTTTAGCTCCTCTAGTTTGAATTGACTTTAAGTCACATAGATCACTGTGAATTAAGTCAAGAGGTTCAGTATTTCTTTCAACTGATGGAAATGGTGTTTTTGCTAATTTAGCTTCAACACACACTTCACACTTGTAATGTGGATCGATTTTATGATTAGGTAATAATTCTAATTAATTTTCATAATGAATTAAAATTTACATGTCCTAATCTATCATGCCATAGACAAGAGGAGTCAACCATATAAGCAGAAGAAGAAGCTTTATTTATTTCAAGGTTTCTGTGTACAGTCATTACATTCACCTTGAATAATCCATTATTCAAGTAACCCCTTCCAATAAATATCCCCCCCTTAGTGAGTACAAATTTATCAGACTCAAAGACCATCCTAAAGCCACGTTTGCTTAGGAGGGAGCCTGATATAAGATTCTTCCGGATGTCTGGGACATGTAGCACATCATTCAGTAGAAGCTCCTTGCCAGATGTCATCTTCATAACGATGCGGCCAAGTCCTTCTATCTTGGATGTAGTGGAGTTACCCATGACCAAATTTCTACCATTGATAGGAGTATATGATGAGAACATAATCTTATCAGAGCAGACATGTCTGGTAGCTCCAGTGTCGATGTACCACTCATTTGCTTTGTCAACCATGTTTGCTTTAAATACAACAGCTGACAGCATCATCTCAGATACTTCTTTGGATAGGGTTTCAGCAACATTGACTTCTTTCTTTCTTTATCCTTGAAACGGCAGTCCTTGGATTTGTGTCCTTACTTTCCACAAACAAAGCACTTTCCCTTGAATTTATATTTCTTAGGATTGCCCTTCTTCTGTTTAAAGCCTTCGCCTGGAAACTTGTGTTTCTTCTTTCCTTCTATGAGGTTGGCCTTTGGCTCAGCAGGTTGTCCTCCTGTCTTCTTGTCTTGGCTCTTATTGTCCTCCTCGATCCTCAGGCCGATAATTAGGTCTTCAAGTCCCATCTCCTTCCGCTTGTGCTTTAGGTGGTTCTTGAAGTCCTTCCATAGTGGTGGTAGCTTCTCTATAATGACAGCTACCTGGAATGACTCGCTGAGAGATATTCTCTCTACATGTATCTCATGCAGGATGTAACTGTTTTGTGGTCGACCATCTTGTAGTCTAAGAACCTTCCAACCACAAACTTCTTGTGTCCAGCATCCTCTGTCTTGTACTTTTTATCTAGGGATGCCCATAACTCCTTGGCAGTAGCAATACTACTGTACACATTGTACAGGGTATTGTCCAGACCATTCAGGATGTAGTTCTTGCAAAGGAAGTCTGAGTGCTTCCATGCTTCCACCGCAGCAATGACTTACTTGTCGGTCTCCCCTTCCTTCAGGATAGGCGGATCTTCATTCAGCACTCTGACCAGGTTCAGAGTTGTGAGGTAGAATAGTATCTTCTGTTGCCACCTCTTAAAGTCCATGCCAGAGAATTTCTCCGGTCTCTCGGCTTGAATGGATATCGTCATAGTAGCCATCTGCAGCAGCACTTCCGTGGTAGCAAGGAATTGTCTTAAGATTGTTGGTGGGTATATGTTGGCAGATGGTGGCTACCTAATGAATCAGACTAAGGCTAGAGTTTCACTCTATGTCCTTAAGACAATTTCGTCCCGCAATGGTGCTTACGGTCAGTATGACGATTGTCTCCCAGGATACAACATTCTCCTTTTGATGAAAGCAGCACTACAATTCACTAAAAATATCGAACCAAGAATGCTACTCTCTTTTCAATGCACTATTGCTATACTACCCTTAGGAAAGTATGCAAATGCCTAAGAGAGGAGAAGACTAGAATTGATTCAGATTGAACTCAATTCGGAATGGCTTGGGATGAATGAAATGCTTAGGTCTAGGGTCCTATTTATAGGTTTTAGGTACCCTTTGGAAGCAACCCTACAAATTTAATTTAATTTAAATTCTAAAATCAAAGGATGTGAGGGTTAAGGGCTTATCACCCTTGATATGCTCTTTAGACATCATGATCTTTATATCAGGTGATCGGATAAGCCTTTTCATGGCTGTGATCTGAAGATCAGCCAATCAGATAAGCCTATCCTTATCCAGATAAGCCTTTTCATCATCGTGATCTGATGATCACGTTATCAGATAGGCCGTTGCATGTCTTTGATATGCCTTTTCATGATTGGACCGTTGACTTATCTCTAACCGATGATCGAACGGGTGCCTTATCACCAACCGACGATCGGACGGATGCCTTATCACCAACCGTCCTGTTGACTAGTCAACTGACGGTCCTGTTGACTGGTTAACCGATGAGTGTCAACCGTTGGATCACGATCGCGATCATGATTTGATCACCACATCTCGACCCTTCATCCGATCGATCAACGATCAATTGATCTCAGTCCCTTATCTTGATCCAATCAGTCTCCACCGTCGGATCATCATGATCTAGAAAAAATTTAAAGCCTCTTAAGCTCCTCGCGATCAATTGATCTCAGCCCCTTATCTTGATCCAGCTCCTTGCAACGTCGGATCATCATGATCTAGAAAAAATTTAAAGCCTCTTAAGCTCCTCGCGATCAATTGATCTCAGCCCCTTATCTTGATCCAGCTCCTTGCAACGATGCGAAGTGCAAAGTGCGCCTACAAAGCGCCCATCGCACACGCGTGTGCGCGTGGCTCTCCACTTATGGTGAGCCTAAGGAACTTAAGCTTCAAGGAAGTGTTTCCATATAAGTGAACCTTCCTTTTTTGTTCTTTTCGATATGGGACTAAATGTCTCCGTAATTTCTCATTTATGCACTAAAGGACGGTGATGGACTTTTAAGGCCCATTAGGGTATTTAGACATATTTTGGCCCATTACCCAAAAGATTGAACTTGCTAGATTATATTCGTGCAATGGCTTTGTAGGTTTCACGGCAAGACCAACAATTGCCTTGTTCACAATCTTGGTTAGTGATTTGGATGGTTTCACGCGTTAGCTTGAGAGCCAGGTGTAGAACGTTCATAATTTTGTCTTTCCTTTCTTCTTATCGTGTGTGTATGTGGTGAGGGGCAGCATGATTCATCTCTTAGTCTGCAAAGTTTTCTTTTCTTTTCTTTTCTTTTTTATGGGGGAGAAAACTTTCCATATGGTTATTTGGTTTCTTATTTTTCAATGTGGTTTGTCTGCAGGACAGTGTCAAAGCTACCGCAGGGGTTTCCAAGACATTTAATGAAAAAATTAGGAAATATTGTGATGCCACGCTCTTGTCCTGCTATCCTGGGAATTGCTCTTATTGCAATGGCTGAGGAATTGGGTCTTTATATGGCTATCTGGTCTCTGGAATATGGAGAGCAGAACATTAGAAGGGCAGTACCTCTGGCTCTTGAAATACTGTGCATATCCAATCCAAAGGCAGGTCAATCTTATGGATGTCAGCTTTTCAAATTTGTTACATTATTATTGCTATTGTAGCTTCACACTGGATACAAAAGGGTAAAGGTGGGCAACCACATCCTTTTATGATTATTGATTATTGATTTGATTTATGGTTGTCGCTTGAGCTGATGCAGCTGACTTTAGGCACTGCGACTGAAAGCTGTTGTTTATGTTAAAAAGTAAATGTACTTTTAGACACCTCGTCTCTCTCTCTCTCTCTCTCTCTCTCTCTCTCTATATATATATATATATATATATATATATATATGATGCTCTGCCACATAGTTTGGAGTTGATGAGTAGAGCAAGAAAATCAATGAAGCGGGAGGTTGCTGCTGCTTCTCTGCTCCCAAATTTTTGCTATAATGAATGTATCAATGTTAAAGACTCATTTTTTTCCACCCCCACCCCACCTCTTGGTACCCTGAGAATTCTTGACATGTGCTATTTATTGACTGGTCAAGTCATGAAACTTTGTCTTGTGGCCTCATTGGAGATGCCATAATGGCTGGGTGACCAAACTAGCTATAGATCAAAGATTAATATTTCTGTCATGGTTTATTGTTTTATGACCTATGAAGTTCTGTTTGATCAGGTCAATGTCATCGACACACTAAGCATGATCAGTCATGATACAGATGGTGATGTGTCTATGGTTCATTCCCCTATATGGTGATTCACTTCATCTTATTTTATCAAGCCATGACTTTCAAACTAACATTTGTTCTAAAGGCAGCGATCATCTCATTGGGCATGATCGGTGCAGACTATTGGAAGTAATTTGTAATTATTAATGCATGTTATAGAACCTAAGAGTCAGAAATTTAAGAGTCAAAGTTTTTGTCATTAATAGTTGTAAGTTTAAGAGTCTAGCATTTAATATGTTTAAGAAATCAAAGAGTTATGTAACTTATAAATCTAAGAGTTTAAGAGTTTTAGGAAACAAGAGTAATTTGGAATTTAAATGGTTGCTTGTATTTATGAGAGTAGGTAGAAAGTCACCCTTATGTATCTATAAATAGGACTTAATGTGTTGAATCCAACGTGAAGTATTTTGTAAATTTACAATATAAGAGTGTAAGAGTTTTAGGAAACTAAGAGTCATTTAGAATTTACTTGTATTCATAAGGGTAGATTGAAAGTCACTTTTATGTATAGATAAATAGGACTTAATATGTTGAGTCCAGCATGAATGGAGTGTTTTGTAAATTTATAATATAAGGGTTATCTTTGTTCACTCTCCAAGTATTATTTTGAGCACTTTATATAGGTTAGAGAACTCTAACAAAAGCAATCTAAATTACTATCAGTATATGTGAATGTGCTCATCACCCTTTCATATCGGCATACCTTTTTTTGTTTTTTTTGTAACGCAACAGGTACTGACCCATGCCTTTTCTTTGTAACGCAACAAATGCTCGATGGACCTGAAGCTTCCTCTTTTATTGCAATCAAGGATGCTGATGACAATGGATGAAAATTTGAAGCCACTTTCTGTTCCTGTACGAGTGGGTCAGGCTGTTGATGTGGTTGACCAAGCAGGACGACCAAAGACGATTACTGGATTCCAGACACATTCTACTCCTGTCTTACTAGCAGCTGGTGAACAAGCTGATTTGGCCACCGAAAAGTGCGATATAACACAATAAGCCTTGGATTGCATGTCTTTGTTTTCATTTTTGTTTAATGATTATCTTTCTGCTTCAATGTGTTAAAACTTTGTTCATGTATGCAGATACATTCCACTCACATTGGAAGGATTTGTTATCTTGAGAGAGAATCCAAATTATCATTGTTGAGGGGTAAAGTCGTCGTTACATTGATAACCGTGCGAGGGGGCTAAGATCAGCCCATCCCCCCGCCCGCTATACTATGCCCGTAAAGAACGAGCTAACTAGTGTGGTCCAACGGGTCGAACAACCCATAGCTCGGTTCCTCCCGAGCTACCCATAGCTCGTTTTCCCGAGCAACCCATGGCTCGATTTCCCTCGAGCTACCCATAGCTCAGTTTTTCCGGGCAATCCATAGCTCGGTTCCCCCGACCAACTCATAGCTCGGCTTCCCCGAGCAACCCGTAGCTCGGTCTTTCCCGAGCAACCCATAGCTCGGTCTTCCCCCGAGCAACCCATGGCTCGGTTTCCCCTGAACTACCCATAGCTCAGTTTTTTCAAGCAATCCATAGCTCGGTTCCCTCAAGCAACTCATAGCTCAGCTTCCCCCGAGCAACCCGTAGCTCGACTTCCTCGAGCAACCCATAGCTCGGCTTCCTCGAGCAATCCATAGCTCGGCCTTCTCCGAGCAACCCTTAGCTCGGCTTCCTCGAGCAACCCGTAGCTCGGGCTTCCCCGAGCAACCCATAGCTCGGTTTCCCCGAGTAACCCATAGCTCGGTTTTCCCAAGCAATCCATGGCTCGACATGCACCTCCGTGGAACCCGACGCGGGAGAGCCCAGGTCTAGCGTAACAGAATCCCAAACAAAGGACATATCGAGGAGTGGTCTAGGATCTATAATAACGACCTAGAACCTACACGCTCATCAGATCTCAGGCCATCAAAGAGCTCTCCCAGCCGTCGATCCTTCAACAAACAGGATACGGATCCCACTGGCCTCACAACAACCTGATTCGAATCATCTCCGTATCCTAACAACCTTCAAACCTTCCAGAAGGCGCTCAAGATTCAGGTGATTGCCTATAAATATGACACTCTCAGATTCTCTCAGGTACACGCGCACAGCCTACTCTCACACTCTCTCTCTCCTTCACTGCTCATTCTTCTCCCTCTTCGCCGTCGGCGCTCCCCTAGAGCTCCCGATTGGCCGCCCCTGGAGGGACTCCCCAGAGAGATCCTTCTCCTCATTTCTGTTGATCGTCGATCCGCGCTGACTTGAGCATCGAAGGGTCTTCCGCGGAGGGCCACCCCCAATGCCTCTCGTGCGAGGACTTCTGTGCAGGTCCGCCTAGGAGGAAGCCCGATCAGGAGACCAACCGCGCCCGAGTCGGAGGACAGATCCCGGCGGCAACAGATTGGCGCTAGAGGAAGGGCCTCAAGTCCCATTAAAACTTGAAGAAAGGAGATAAGGATTTCGATCCGGAAGAGAGCCTCTCCAATGGCTAATCGGAGAAGAGCAACTTCTGAGGCCCTGGACCAGGTCGTCTCCCAAAGACCTGATCTGATGAGCAACATGGCACCGCAACCGCCACCCGTTGAGACCCCATCGCAGCCGACTATCCCGATGACCCAGGACCAGTTTGCCACACTGGTCCAACAGGTCCAAGCCCTGACCCATCTGGTTCGGGAGCGCCTCGCAACTGCCCCCGCTCCACGCCTTCCTGAGGAGGCCGCAACCCCTTTTTCTTCGGCCACCTCTCCTTCCGGTCTGCATGGAGTCGCGGACCCCCCATACCGACCCAAGGAGGACAGACCAGTCCCACGAGGGGGCTGCAACAGGGATCCTCCCAGATCTCGGTGGGCCCAATCCCTCTCTTTGGAGTCCTCCCGCCATGATTCGACGTCCTCTCCGCGCTCTCCTTGCCCGGCTCCTCCTCTTACATCTGAAGAGAAGATCCGCCGATAACTCTAGGAGATGCGTCAGGAGCTGGACGCTGCCAAGTAGGCTCAGCCGCCTCAGCCCAAGGCGGAGCAGGGCATCCCCTTCACCAAAGGGATCATGGAGGAAGTGATCCCCTCCCATGTTAAACTACCCGCCATCGAGCCCTACCATGGCTCTTCTGATTCGGATGATCATCTCAGTAGCTTCCAGTCAATAATGATGTTCCACGGAGCATCAGACGCGATCCTCTGCCGCGCCTTCCCTTCCACCCT
Organism: Calamus simplicifolius; assembly: GCA_900491605.1. Taxonomy (NCBI): domain Eukaryota; kingdom Viridiplantae; phylum Streptophyta; class Magnoliopsida; order Arecales; family Arecaceae; genus Calamus; species Calamus simplicifolius. The sequence goes on from UESW01004274.1 coordinate 415,811, forward strand.
CAGAGGATCTGCCCGAACCTGGTTCAACGCCTTGAAACCAGGTTTCGTTGATTCATTCGACGAGCTGAGCCATCTTTTTATTGGCCAGTTCGTCAGTAGCCGCCGTCACCGACGAAGATCCAACTCCCTCTCTGAAGTTAAGAAGAGAGAGGAGGAGTCCTTGAGAAATTACCTTGGCCGTTTTAACAAGGCCATGCTGGAGGATCATGAGGTGGCTATGTGCCCTAGCGGGGGGAGTCTTGAAGGAGAGCGACTTCTACCTAGCGATGGAGGTCAGCTACCCCTCGAACCTCTCCGATATGATGGCCCTGGCAGATAAATACACCAGGGTCGAAGAATCGCGAAGAGCTGCCCACGCCGAGCTGGCGAAGAAGAAAGAACCTAAAGGTTCGAACAGGCACCAACCCATCCGTCAGCCAAGCCCGTCTCGTCGCCAAAGAGCTCCCCCGCTGCCGTCGAGAAATCGCTCCCGAAGCCCGCCCAGGCGATTCGATCGGTACACTCCACTCACTGTACCCAGGGTGTAAATCCTCATGGAGATAGAGCGCCAGCTCTCCCGACCAACTCCTCTCCGAGGGAACCCAACTCGGAGGGACCCCACCAAATACTGTCGCTATCACCGGGAGCATGGCCACGACACCGAGAAATGCTGGCAGCTGAAGAATGAAATTGAGAGGCTAATCCAGCGGGGCCGACTGAACCAGTTCAGGAGGGCGCCCGAGCCAGGACAAGGGGGTGACCGCCAGCCTGATCCTCAGCAGCCTCCTCCTCCTCCCAATCCATCCGTAATCGGCCACATTAACATGATTGAAGAGGCCGGCGGCTCGAGCTCCGAAAATGATGACGAAGGCTCAGTGCCAAAGAAAGTGTGAATGGGTGATCTCTCTTTCTCCGATGATGATCTCTAAGGGATACAGTTCCCACATGACGATGCACTGGTTGTATCTCTCAATTTAAATAACTACGATGTAAGTCGGATCCTTGTTGATAGTGGAAGCTCCGTGAATGTTCTGTACCTTGATGTGTTTGCCAAGATGAGATTGCTCATGAAAAACCTCCGAGCCGTGGACTCCACCCTAATGGGGTTCATAGGCGACGTTATCATCCCAGAGGGGGTCGTAACCTTAACGGTTCAGGCAGAACCTGGCCCCTTGTGGCCACTGTTCACACGGACTTCCTAGTGACTAAGCTCAGGTCACCCTACAATTCGATATTGGAAGACCCGGCCTGATGTCTCTCAAAGCTGTCGTCTCCATCCCACACCTATCAATGAAATTCCCCATCGGGCGGGGAGTTGGTGTTGTCCAGGGAAGCCAAACCATGGCTCGACAGTGCTTTGTCACCAGCCTCCTGCCCAGAATGCCTGAAGTTGATGGGTTGGACGCTCGGGAGGACTTCGCCGAGCAACGGGGAGAACCAGCCGAAGAACTGGAAGAAATACCATTGGACGAAGCTCGTCCCGATCAAACCATAAAAATCGGGTCGCTGCTGAAAGGAGAATCCCGGCAGGAGCTGGTCGAATTCCTCCGAAGCAACGCCGATGTCTTCGCCTGGTCCACCTCCGACATGCCAGAATCAGCCCCAAAGTTCTCATCCACCGCCTTAACGTGGACGAGATGTATCGGCCCGTCAAATAAAAGAAGAGGAGCTTCGCCCCAGAATGACAGAGAGCTATTGAAGAGGAAGTTGATAACTTATCAAGGTAAACTTCATTCGAGAGATAAATTACCCAAGTTGGCTGTCAAATCGTCATGGTAAAGAAGTCGAACGGCAAGTGGTGGATCTGCATCGACTTCATCGACCTCAACAAAGCGTGCCCAAAGGACAGCTTCCCTCTCCCCCGAATTGATCAACTTATGGATGCCACCTCGGGTCACCAAATGCTGACGTTCATGGATGCCTACTCCGGCTACAACCAGATCCGGATGGCTCCCGAAGATGAGGAAAAGACCGCCTTCATAACTGACCGAGGTACTTACTGTTACCGTGTTATGCCTTTCGGTCTTAAAAATGCAGGTGCCACCTACCAAAGCTGGTCAACAAAGTCTTCAAAGAACAAATCGGCCAAACATGGAGGTATATGTCGATGACATGTTGGTCAAGAGCAAAGAAGCATCACAGCACGTCGAGGATCTCTCGGAGAGCTTCGCAACACTCCGCAAATACCGGATGAAGCTCAATCCGACTAAGTGCGCCTTCGGCGTTAACTCTGGGAAGTTCCTCGGCTTCATGGTATCCTAGCGGGGTATCGAAGCTAACCCCCAGAAGATCCAAGCTCTCCAGCAGATGGTGCCCCCGGCGTCTATTAAAGAAGTCCAGCGCCTAACTGGGAGGATAGCGGCCCTTAACCGTTTCGTGGCTCGTTCCGTCGAAAGGTGCCTCCCCTTCTTCAAAACTCTCCGGTCGGCCAAGAATTTCCAGTGGACCCCCGAGTGTCAAAAATCATTCGAAGATCTCAAGAAGTACCTTGGCTCTCCCCTCTCCTCAGCAGTCCAAATCCCGAGGAGACATTGTGCTGTATCTGGCTATCTCCGAAGGTACCGTTTGCTCGGTGCTGGTCAGAGAAGAAAATAAGGCCCAGAAGCCGATTTATTATGTCAGCAAACTGCTCTGAGACGCGAAGATGAGGTATACCCGGATCGAGAAGATGGTGTTGGCCTTGATCACCTCAGTTCGAAAGTTGCGGCCATACTTCCAAGCATATTCTGTGATGGTCCTGACTGACCAACCCATCAAGGCGGTGGTCCATCGTCCGGAGACATCGGGGAGAATGACCAAATGGGCCGTCGAGCTGAGCGAGCACAACATCGATTTCAGCCTCGCCGGCCATCAAAGCTCAGGTGCTAGCCGACTTCCTCCTCGAGTGTACCGTCCTGAGGATGGCTCCACCCCTGACTCCCCCGAGAAACCAAAATCTGGCGCCCGGTGGCTCCTCCATGTCGATGGGTCATCCAACGCCCATCGCTCCGGTGCGGGCTTGGTCCTCACCAGCCCGGAGGGGACGACTTTTGAATATGGCGTCCGCTTCTCCTTCCCGGCCTTCAACAACGAAGTTGAATATGAAGACCTGCTGGCCGATCTCCAGATCGCCCGCAGCCTTAAGGTGGAGAAACTGAATGCCTTCACCGACTCCCAGCTGGTGGCAGGTCACATGCGAGGGGAGTTTGAGGCCTGAGAACCGAACATGATCCGATATCTCCAAGAGGTTTGGAGCCTACTCTCCCATTTCCCCGAATTTGATATCATTCAGATTCCTAGATCTGAAAATGCACGTGCCGACCTACTATCTCGGCTGGCGACTGCGGAATCAATGGACGCCGAACGAAAATTCCACCTGGAGACCTTGGAGAGACCTAGTATCGCGGAAGCTGACCGAGTGATGCAAGTTGAGGCCGAACCATCATGGTTCGACCCCATCCTGAAGTACCTCAAAGAAGGGTCACTCCCGGCCGATCGAAGGGAAGCTAGAAGGCTAAAGCTGCAAGCCACCCACTATGTGCTAATTGATGACCAGCTCTACAAGCGGTCCTTTTCGATGCCATTGCTTAGATGCCTCCGCCCATCTGAAGCTGATTATGCCCTTCGGGAGTGCACGAGGGGATTTGCGGCAACCATCTGGGGCCGGTCCCTGTGCCACAAGGTGCTGCGTCAAGGTTACTATTGGCCAACCATGCAGAAAGATGCAGATGACCTTGTCCGAGCTTGCGACACATGCCAAAGACACTCAAGTGTTCAGAGGCTCCCCTCCGCTAGCCTGGTCCCCATTTCCTCCGCTTGGCCTTTGCCAAGTGGGGAATGGACATTCTCGGCCCATTTTCGCTCGCCACGGGGCAACGGAAGTTTTTGTTCGTCGTCATCGATTACTTCACCAAATGGGTCGAGGCGGAAGCAATCGCTCAAATAACTGAGGCTCGGGCCAGGGATTTTGTGTGGAGATCCATCATCTGCCGCTTCGGCCTCCCGCACACCATCATCACTGACAACGCAAACAATTCGACAATCCGAAGTTTCGTCAGTTCTGCGAGGAGCATGGGAACCATCACCGCCTTACTCGGTCGGGCATCCACAGGCTAACGGAGCAGCCGAAGTAACCAACCGAACCTTGCTTCAAGGGATCAAAGCTCGACTCTCCAGAGTCCGAGGTAGGTGGGCAGACGAATTGCACCATGTCCTATGGGCCTACCGCACCACCCCGAGAGTGCCCACAGGCGAGACCCCATTCCGAATGGCCTTCGGCACAAAGGCCATCATCCCCATGGAGATAGGACTCCCTTCTCTGTGGGTGGAAAGCTACTCGGAGGAAGCCAGCGATGAGCAGCTCTGTGCCAACCTTGACCTGGTAGAGGAGATCAGAGAAAAATCTCGGATCAGAATAGCGGCCTACCAGCAAAGAGTGGCCCGTTACCACGCCTCCAGAGTCAAAGGAAAGCTTTCTTGCCTGGCGACCTTGTTCTCTGGAAAGCATCTGTCTCCAAACCACTGGAGCAAGGAAAGCTAGCCCCAAACTGGGAAGGCCCCTACCAAGTAGCGGAGGTCGTCGGACCCGAGACCTACAAGCTGTAAGATAAGCGGAAGATCCATCCCTCGGACATGGAATTTGGACAACCTCCGCAAGTATCATTAGTAGGGTACGCCCTCTATAGGCTCGCCTTCTTAAATTTTTGTTCGCACATTGTTTCATAATTCATGACAAAAATCACCATAAATTATATCGCCAAAAATCGTGAAAAGAAACAGATGCTGCTTACCAATCCTCGGCACGACCGAGTTACCTGTTTAAGCAGTAAATCTCCGAACCTCGACTGGGCCGAGCAGCAAATCTCCGAACCTCGACTGGGCCGAGCAGCTAATCTCTGAACCTCGGCTGGGCCGAGCAGCTAATCTCCGAACCTCGCTAGGCCGAGCAACAAGTCACCAAACCCCGGCTGGGCCTAGTAAAAAACCTCCAAACCTCGGCTGGGCCGAGTGATGGATTATAAAGCCATGATCAAAACCGGAGTGCATAAAGCCCCGGCTAGAACCGAAGTGCATAAGCCTCGGCAAAAATTGAAGCACGCAAACCTCTATCGAAAACTGAAGGACTTCCGAACAGTCCCCAGAGCTTCGGCCAGTGCAAAATCGTCAGCGGCACAGAGTCCGCGCCTTTAGCAAACCCCTAAAGGCCCCGACGGGCCCTACACGGCCACGCAGCATTAATTAGGACATCATTGCATGGGCTGTCAAGTACATGTCCCCTCATTTGGATTGCGCCACCTAAGTCTATACTCCCTACGCCCTAACCTACGCTTCAAACTAGGGAGTGTGGGGCATGTGTTGAGGGGTAAAGTCACCGTTGCATTGATAACCGTGCGAAGGGGCTAAGATCAGCCCCATCCCCCTGCCCGCTACACTACACCCGTAAAGAACGAGCTAACTAGTGTGGTCCAACGGGTCGAGCAACCCATAGCTCGTTTTCCCGAGCAACCCATGGCTCGGTTTCCTCCGAGCTACCCATAGCTCAGTTTTTCCGAGCAATCCATAGCTTGGTTCCCCCGAGCAACTCATAGCTCGGCTTCCCCCGAGCAACCCGTAGCTCGGCTTCTCCCGAGCAACCATGGCTCGGTTTCCCCGAGCTACCCATAGCTTCGTTTTTTCGGGCAATCCATAGCTCGGTTCCCCCGAGCAACTCATAGCTCGCTTCCCCCGAGCAACCCATAGCTCGGCTTCTCGAGCAACCCATAGCTCGGCTTCCCCGAGCAACCCGTAGCTCGGCTTCTCCCGAGCAACTCCTAGCTCGGCTTCCTCGAGCAATCCATAGCTCGGTTTCTCCGAGCAATCCATGGCTCGACATGCACCTCCGTGGAACCGATGCGGGAGAGCCCAGGTCTAGCGTAACAGAATCCCAAATAAAGGATCATATCGAGGAGTGGTATAGGATCTATAATAATGGCCTAGAACCTACACGCTCATCAGATCTCAGGCCATCAAAGAGCTCTTCCAGAGCCGTCGATCCTTCAACAAACAGGATACGGATCCCACCGGCCTTACAACAACCTGATTTGAATCATCTCCGTATCCCAACAACCTTCGAACCTTCCAGAAGGCGCTCAAGATTCAGGTGATTGCCTATAAATATGACACTCTCAGATTCTCTCAGGTACGCACACACCCACTCTCACACACACTCTCTCTCCTTCACTGCTCATTCTTCTCCCTCTCCGTCGTCGGCACTCCCCTAGAGCTCCCATTGGCCGCCCCTGGAGGGACTCCCCAGAGAGATCTTTCTCCTCATTGCTGTTGATCGTCGATCCCCGCTGACTTGAGCGTGGAGGTTTCTGCAGTGGGCCACCCCCAACGCCTCTTGCGTGAGGACTTCTATGCAGGTCCCCAGGAGGAAGCCCGATCAGGAGACCGACCGTGCCCGAGTTGAAGGACAGATTCCGACGGCAACAATCATGATGATCATTAAAGGCCTGCAACCATACCTCTTGCCTGGCAGAATAGGCGAAGTAGGTGTATGCTCATGTTGGGCCACTACTTTTGTTTGAGAAACACTGGCTTTGACAGCCATAAACAGAGTTCCAGTTTGAAGCCTGAACATATGTATGAAAAAGGAAGCAAGGGATGGGATGGTTTGGTAACTTCGTACCAAACATGAGAGATTCTTCGGAAGAGTTTTTTTTTAGTAAACTCATTTGCTTGCTGCCTCGCTAACCTATCATTTTTCTATTTGAACATCATTGTTGATCCTTGATTGGACTGAATTTTTTTTAATTCTGTATAAATATTATTAGAAATTTATAAAATATATTTAAATATAAATATGGCTATTCGGTTAAACCGATCGAACACATCATCCTTCATCCTTCAATTATTTTTGCTAGCACTTTTACCACCTTCATTATCTTGCAACATGGGGCTGAAAACAGGTTGGACAAGATTTAAACTTAGTTAAGTCTGATCCAATTTGACTTTATATTCAAACAATCTAAATATAATATATTAGTTGATCAGTGCAGATGATTGGCTTTATAAAAATATATTAGATCCATTAGCGTTGCTTGTTTATAGTTGGGTTAAATATGATCAGGAGTTTAGGATGGTGGGGTTAACTAGGATCAGGTCAAATTTGCAGTTTAGATCACTTAATTAGTTGTATTTAATTGATTACAAATTTAGTTAATTAAAAAAATGAAAATGTGAAATAAAATTTAAGTAGCCCATCTGAACCTGAATTTTGAGTTAATTTTTTAGTTTTATTCAATATTCTTATCATTCTCAAATTGCTTGTAAAATTATATATTGATATTTTAGGGAACACTATAAATGGGAATTTATTAAAAAAATAAGGTTTCAAGATAATTAAGAGAATAAAAAGGTGAGGGGAGATGTGGTTGTCAAGATCAACCGTGGATGATTAGTTTGATTGAGATCTACATGACTAGTTTAGTTTGATAGAGATTTAGTTGAATGAATTGAGCAAAATGTTGAAGGTAAAGAAAAATGAGGGTTTATGTGATTTGAGCTGCTCGGTTATACAATATATAGTCAGATTTTTTCTATAATAATATTAGCTCAGATAAGGTTCCTCTACTTTTATAATAGCATATTTGTGAAAACATTTGCAAGCTTTCTTGTTGTTCTAAACAAATATAAGTTATTTTTATGAATACTACTAAGTTTCTTGATACATCATTAATTAATAAATTATTTGTTTTAATCATCATAGGCTATGACTAAAAATAAATATCTATAAAAATAAAAGATCAAAAAACAAACTTTTGGTAAACAGAATTTTCATTACAGTGCAATTAACATAGGACCTTAATCCTGAGGTAGATTGCAACATAGCATGACATCATATATATATATATATATATATAGAGAGAGAGAGAGAGAATAATTTCTATTCTTTTCTCCCATTGCTACATTGGTTCCTAATGTATAGGAATAAGTGGGTGATTTCCTACTAAATAGAACAAAGAAATAAGTGGTTGTTTGGAGTAGGAAGAATCAAAATTTCATGGTGATTCTTTATTGTTAAGAATTAAAGAATAACACCTCTTCACTTATTAATCTCGCATTCCTTAAATTATATGCCAATGAAATTTCTAAAAATAATTTATTATACTTCAAATATTGAAATTTTATATGGCCAATTTATTAAAAAATTTACACGAAAATGTTCACTCCAAATAACCGTTAGCAGCTCATCCTCTCTCTCTCTCTCTCTCTCTCTCTTTCTTACACACACTTTTGTTGCCAATCAGAAAAAATGCCTCACTGCATTGAAAACTTTGATCTAATATCCCTCGAGATCTAACTACTTTAAAACTGAATTTGCGATTTAGCCTTCTCTATAATCAGACATGATATGTGTATGAATGTAATTAGATCTAAAGTGAATCCGACCCATTGAGATCTAAACCTGTAAACTATATAGATGATGTTAATTCCTAATCTACCATAGTTCCTGTCCATAAGTCATCGAGTGACCATCTCTATCCATCATTTTGCTGCTACTTTCTCCATCTCTCTCTCTCTCTCTCTCTCTCTCTCTCAAGCCAAAAACTATCATAATCTATCTCTTCTTTTAGTGTTCCTATTTGCCTAAGGTTTGATTTATGTTTTTCTTTCAGAACTTAACTTACAGCTCTCTAATGCCTACTAATTAACATGTTTACTAATCATGGATTCCTTTCAAAGTCCAATATATAGAAATTACATAGGGAACACTGATAGGAAAGTGAAATAAAGTTGATGCATGGCAACATTCAGTGACAAGGTACTAGATGAGCTCAAAGCACCTTCATAGAAATAAAATGTTGTGGAGAAAGACTCTATTCATCGTTTGAGTCATCAGACTCATCGTTTGAGCCATCAGATTCATCATTTGAGCCATCAGACTCAAGATTGGTTTGGTAGCTTGTAAGGTACGTTTGAGCCATCAGACTCAAGATTGGTTTGGTAGCTAAAAGGTACCTTGGTATAATGTAGATAATAATGTAGACGAGCTTCTCCAGCTTTGGTGGAAGCTTTGGCACTGACCCGAGAGAACTGTTGGATGATGGGCCAGTCTGGGCATCCCCTGAGGCACCTCGCAAGCAGGCGGACATGGCAACGCAGGATCAACTCGAGATTGTCTTGATGAGGGTGCTGTCGTTCTTGGAGAAGTCCCAAAATCCACTCCGGGAGGCTGTCCATGGATTCATCAATCAACTCCAGGCATTGCAGTGCATTCAGATTCTCCACGCTCCTCAATGCTGGGCATTCATATATGCGTAGTCTCTTTAGAGCAGGTAAATTTGAGATCTTTTCCAAACAATTAGACCCTACGATGTTTAGCTGATTGGATAAAAAAGGAAGGTTCTCAACTCCTCTCAGCTCCGGAGCTCCCTCAATAAGCAAGCTTTGCATCATGGTGGCCTGCTTAAGGACATTGGGAAGAGCTCTCAACTTGTAACAATAATAAAGTTCCAATTTCTTTAGATGAGGCAGCAGCAACGCTGACTGAGATGCTACTTGTTCGGTTATCTCCCATTCTTCCCATTCGTCCATAAAGGACAAGTCCAGGGATTCGAGCTTGGGAAAGAAGGTTGGCCTTGCTGCATGTGATCCCTGCCTTATACTGCTGCCCAGAAATTCAGGGCCAATTGATACAATTTTAGATGCACCTAAAATTACGAGATCGATCAATTGGGGCAACTGACCTAGCGGTGGAAGCTCTCGGCATGATCTGCAGTAAATAAGCCTCAAATATTTCAGGTTAGAAAGATAATCTCCCAAGGATGAAGACATCATCCAGCCAGGATACCTTCGGCCAAAGAAATCATATATCTGTAGATCTACTATGCTTCTCGGAGGGGTCAAGTCCTCGAAGATCTCCTCGATCCGATGGATCTCCTCATCGTCCATCACATTTTCTGGTCTGCATCTTAGCCATAAATTCTTTAAGTAGGGTTTATTGCCCAAAATTCGAGCCCTGTTCGATGCCCTCTCCAATCTGTCTATGTACAGAATTCTGAGGCGGGAGAGACTGTGCAACTCTTCCAATTCACAGCCTTGTGCTTCTTCACGGCCGTTCCTATCATCACCCACAATAAATCTATTGAGTTCAACAAGTTGTTCTAATTTTCCAATCCCTTTAGGCAGAAAATTCAATGGTGTACCGAAAATATCAAGACATCTGAGATTGAAAAGCCGAGTGATGCTGTTGGGAAGCATCTGCAGCTGGTAGCACCATCTGAGTTTCAATATTTGTAGGTTTGTAAGGAAACCAAGAGATTCCGGTAGGATGGAAACTTTTGTAGAACTAAGATCAAGGAGTCTAAGGTGTATTAAAGTTCCAATAGAATCCGGGATGCTCCCAATATCTCTCCCATTTAGATGCAAGATACGGAGATGAGTTAATCTCACGAGCAAATCATTTTCAAAACCTGATGGGCTCGGAAACATGATCAGGGTCCTCAAACAATTCAGTTCTATTATAGAACTAGGGACTGCTGCCATCTCTCCTCTTCTTCCAATTGACAGGTGCCGAAGCTTTGACAAAGTAGTGGCGTTTAATTCATCTACATCTCCATAGAAACTTTCATCTTGTGACAAAAACTGAGCAAGAGCTCGCAAGAGATCATGCATTTTATATGACCTGAAGTCCACATCTATAAGTTGCAGAATGTTCCTCCTTACCAACTCTTCATAGTACTGCTCTGCTGACTCTTCCATGCTTGTACCATCTTGGGCTTCCACAAACCCTTCAGCCACCCAGAACATCCTGAGCTCACCGCGCCTGAATGCACGATCTTCTGGGAACAGAGCAAAATAAAGAAAGCACTGTTTGAGGTAGGATGGTAAATCCACATAGCTCATATACAAAGCTCCACTAAGTTCATCCGGAAGCTTAGAAGACCATGCATCACTTCTAAGAACTTTTTCCCACTCACTCCTGCTTTTATCCTTCATGGTTAAGAGGCCGGCAATGGTCTTGATTGCAAGAGGAAGACCGTGGCATTTCTCAACAATTTGACTCCCAATATCTTTTAACATCTCCATTTCTGCCTCCTCCCCGCTTGCAAACACTTTCTTGCAGAGGAGCTCCCAACCAGAATTCTCAGGTAATAGCTCCACTTTGTGGGTGTGTACTGCCCTCATTCCTCTAGCAATATTTTCATCTCTAGTGGTAACCAAGATCCGACCGATAGCTACACCAGTTTGAAGGGGAGTTCGAAGTAAATCAACCCACACATTTGCTTGCCATACATCATCCAAGACAACAAACAGACGTTTTCCAGAAACAGCATCTCTGAGCATTCGCAAGAGTTCTGATTTTGTATTCAATACTCCATGATCCCCACCAGCACCCCTTATCATCTGTTTCAGCAGCTCGATCTCTGAAAAATCCTGTGAAACACACACCCATATTCGAGTCTGAAAGTTGTGAACTACCTTTGGATCATTGAATATCTTCTGAGCAAGCGTGGTCTTGCCGATTCCCCCCATGCCGTCGATTGCAAAAATACAGCATTTTGGTATATCTTCCTGCACCAACTTCTCCACAAGACCATTGGTAGCATCCTCGATGTCTGTTCCTACTATGTCCAATTCAACGAGAGAAGAGCTCTGTCTAAGATTCACTCCTCTCGCTGTGACATTTCTGCTGCTGTGCCCTAGCCTGGGAATAACTATTCTATCTTCATGATCTCCTTCAGTCTATCATTCAAAGTTTTAATTCTACTGGCAATTTCATGGGCAGATAACAAATCACTAGGGCTAGGAAGCATGGAGAACAGATGGCTTACCCCCAAATTCCCAACCAGCGATGTTGATGCTTGATCACCGGACGACCTCCCACGCTTTGCACCCATGATTCTGCAGAGATCTATGATGTCATCAGCGTCATACATGATGTCTTTCAGCTTGGCCACCCACCTGTTGATGGCTGGATCTTGGAGCCGCTTTCTCTCTGCATCCTCGAGCAGGCCTTGTATGGTCCCTAACTTCTCCCGAAGCCCTTCCAGCCCATCCTTCACCCCTAACACCATCATCACTCTTTCACCAATGAAATCAGCGAGCTTCTCGACAAATTTCCCAACAAAAGCCTCTAAGATCATCGCCATCCTTCTTTTCTTTTCACCTCCTCTCGATTACAACTACTTATTTTCCTGGAAATACAGAGCGTCGCTGCTTAGCAGATTATGAGTCTATTCCTTCATATTTTTTAAGACTCAGATTTTTCTTCCTCTCCGGATAAGACGCCAAAAGAAACGAAGAAAAGAAGGCCAGGCCTCTCGCTCGTCGAAAGAGACGTTTCAGGCCGCTGGAAAAATATGGCTCTCAATATTCATATCTGACCAGCACCTCAGACCGCTGGAAAATATACCACAAAAGTTAGACTTTTATTATTCATATCAGGAACCAACATGGTTTTTTTTTTTTTTCCCCAAAAGAACCATGACGGACGGATCCTGGGGTTCTCAACCTTGAACGTGAATGCTGGCCATTAAGTGGTGCGAACTTCTATTACAGCTTAGTCAAAGCCGTAGTTAGGTTTTTTCCCGTCTACTCGTGACTTAAGAACATAAGTCAAGTTTTTACAATTCAGCCTTTCGTTAATTGGCAACACCAATCAGTAAAAATAGTTTTTTCCAACTTGCTTTTTTTTTTTTTTTTTGAGCTAAAAAAATTGGGTTAAAAAACTGGCGACTCCCTGCAGGTTGCTGATTTGGGCCCTGCAAAGATGCTTCAGATAACAATGCTTATGTCTCTACCAGACCATGGGAACCTTTGGATAAGTACAATTTTCAATCCATAATTTAATTTGGCTCGCATGTTTTAATGATGTGTAGATTATTTATATAGTGAGTCTGAAACATCCCAAGTTATATTTTATTAGCACAAGGTACTGCTGCCAGGCATTGAGAGATTGGGTAATCCCTGACTTCTATCTTAGAGATCAGAAAACTTCGGTACGTGTTGCCAAGGAAAGCATGTGCCGTGTCACGAGCCAAGCCTTAGATGGGTTTGGGATGTCACAGGCACCTGCGATGAGATGTTTCTGAGTTTTTATTTAAAATGCTCAATTTTAGTTGGACACTTGGACTCCATATATTGGCCACCTTAACAGCTCCAGAAAGGGGGTTGCCATGACGGAGTTATTGAATGTAACAAGACACTCATGCCAGTAAAGTAATCGGTCACAGCAAAAACAGATAAAAGAATGCATACTGCAGATGATTACGGTGCATCATGGAAATGATTGTACCATACATTCGTCATGTGAAAGCCAATTCTACCCAAGATAAATTTCTTGTGTGTCATTTCTTTGTTTTTCCCCCTTTTCTTTTAATGATAAAAGAGATGGTAATTGTGATCAGATTTTTATTAGTAATACTACTAAGCAGACTATGAATCCATTCCCCTACCTTCATCATTGAAAACAAGAGTTGTATAAACTAAAATATCTAACAGAACTCGGCGTTCTCTTCCTCTCCAAACATGACCTCAGGACTTTCTCCTCCAAACAAGACCTCAGGTCTATCTCTATTGGTGAGAGCCGTGTCAGACTTGCACTCTCAATTATTCTCGTCCGAGGCCCACGCTCATTGAAATCATGCCCGACAAGTCCCTCTCTATCGGCGAGAGCCGTGTCAGACATGCACTCTAATTGTTTTATCTTAGGTCCGCACTCTTTTGGAATCACGCCCGACATCTTTGGCCGCTTGGAAAAGTACCCTTCACCCATGCCATTCTTCTTTGATTCCTTTCCTACAAAGTATTGGTAAAAAAGTTAATCCATGATAATCAGCTTAAAGTAGCAACTTGTAATATATATAGGAACACTAACAAATAAAGCAATGAAGATAGCGGACACTACGATTAGGAGAAAAGTAAATAAATATACTTGCAAAAGACTAAATGGATAAGTAAAAGATCTATAAAAATAAAGAATATATAATATAAATTATATTACACTATAAAGCATAAAATAAAATGGAGTAGGAATAATTGTAGAAGGAATTATAAGGAATGTATTATTAAGGTGACTAGAAAAGAAGATCAAATTATATCACTAAAACTTATAATTGAGAATAATATAATTAATATAATTAGTGCATATGCACCATAAGTAGGATGAAACCAACGAACTAAGACATAATTTTGAAAAGACATAAATAAAGCAATGCAAAAAATATCATTAAAAAAAAGATATGTATGGAAGGAAATTTTAATAATATATAGGTAAATAGAGGGAAAGATATAAAATGGTACATGAAGAATATGAATTTAAAAATAGGAATGAAGCTGACGTGAGCATATTAGATTTTGCAGTGGCATATGATCTTACAATAGTATATACTTATTTCAAAAAGAGAGATAAACATTTAAAATATTTAAAAGTGGATCTAATAAAAGTCAAATAGACTTTTTGTTAACTAGAAAGGCAGATAAAATAACATGCAAAATCGTAAAGTCAATTTAGAAGAAAGTTTAACTTTACAACATAGAATAATGGTAGTAGACATATGGATAAAAATAAAATTTAGAGCAAAATGTAAAACTATTAATGCAAAAAATAAATGATAAAATTTGAAAGAAAAAACTTGAATTATTTAAAGAAAAGTTAGTAAGAGAAATGGCTATGAATTTAAATTATGATCCTAACTTAATGTGAGAAAAAGTAATTAAATGCATAATGAACATAGCAAAAGAGGTTCTAAGAGGATTAAAAGGGGGTAAGACTATTAAGAAAAGAAATTTAATGGTGGAACGAGAAGATTCAAGCTGCCATTAAGCTTAAAAAGATAAACTATAAAATTTGACAAGAGGCTAGGAAAGAAGAAAGTCTAAAAAGTATAGAAATACAAAGAAAGAATCTAAAAAAGTTGTAAGTAATGCTAAACTTAAAGCTTATGATAATTTATATAATAGACTAGATATGAAAGAAGGTAAAAAATTGTATATCAACTAGCAAAACTAAGAGAAAAGAAAACAAAAGATCTTGACTATATTAAATGTGTTAATGATGAAGATAAAAAGTTTTAGTAAAGAAGAGATAAAAGAATGATAAAAAAGTTACATTAAAAATTATTAAATAAAAATAATTTAAAAAATTTAAGGGTAGAATGTGATAACCTAGGAGTAACAAATAAAAATAAATTTTTTCGTAGATTTAGCATGCTTGAGGTTAAAAATGCATTGAGTAAAATAAAAAGTGCAAAGGCATTACGACCAAATACGATTCCTATTGAGGTTTGGAAAGGCTTAGGAGAAATTGGAGTCATATAGTTAACTAATTTATTTAACAGAATTATAACAACTAAAAGAATGTCATATGATTAAAAAAAGCATATTAATACCCATATATAAATATAAAGGAGATATTCAAAACTGTGCAAATTATAGAGAGATTAAGTTGATGAGTCATACAATGAAATTATGAGAGAAAATAATAAAAAATAGAATAAGAACAGAAACTTTGGTGTCAAATAATTAATTTGAATTTATGCCTGAAAGATCGACCATGAAAGCTATTTATCTATTAAGAAGATTGATGAAGATGTATAGAAAAAAGAAAAAAAAAGACCTTCATATGGTCTTTTTTGATTTGGAGAAAGCATATAATAGAGTGCCTAGAAATAATATGGTGGGTTTTTTAAAAAAAGAGAGTTACCAAAAGATACATAGAATTGATAAAAGATATGAATGATAGAGCAATAACTATTGTTAAAATAATATTAGAAGAAACTAGTGAGTTTCCAATTACTGTAGGTTTATATCAAGGATCTGCCTAAAGTTCTTATCTTTTTACACTAATTATGGATGAATTAACCAAACATATTCAAGATGATGTTTTATGGTGTATGTTATTTGCAAACAATATAATGTTGATTTATGAAACTAAATATGATATAAATGCTAAGATAAAGATTTAAAGAGACGCTTTAGAATCTAAAGGTTCAAGATTAATAGAACTAAAACTAAATACATGAAATATAATTTTAGTGAAAGTAAAAATAAAATAAAGAAACATTAAAGATTGCAAGCCAAGAGATACCAAGAAGTAAAAAATTTAGGTATTTGGGATCAATTATCCAGCAAGAAGGTGAAATAGGTGAAAATATGAATCATAGAGTTCAAGCAGAATGGATTAAGTGGAGTGCTTTGGGAGTATTGTGTGATCGACGCATCCCATTAAAATTAAAAGAAAAAATTTATAAAACTGCTACTAGGCCAGCTATACTATAAAACAGAGTGTTGGGCAATATTGAAACAACATATGAATAAATTAAGTGTAACAAAAATGCACATGTTAAGATGGATAAGTAGTAAAACTTTAAAAGATAAAATTAGAAATAAATATATATAAGAAATGATAGGAGTAGCCCCAATTGAAGATAAAATGAGAGAAAATTGATTACTCGGTTTGGACATATACAACAAAGACCTTTAGATGCTTCAGTTAGAAAGAGTGATCTTTTAATAATCTATGGTAATGATAGAGGTAGAGGTAGACCTAAACTATCATTGACAAAATTAATTAAGAGAGATATAACTATTTATAATTTGAGTGCCAACTTAGTCTTAAATAGAGTAGAGTAGAGGAAGTAGATTCATGTAGCTGACCCCATATAGTCAAAAAAAAAAAAAAAGGCTTAGAAGAGTTGAGTTATATATAAAAATAATATAATTAATTATCATATATTTTATATAATATATAATTATTATATTTAAAAATATTGTATTACTTTAATTTCTTTTCAATTTGCAAAATAAGGGCATTTTAGAATTTTAACATGCTTTTTACTTGAATTTTTAGTAATTTGGTTTGCCAACCAGACGTATCAATGCAAAATACTTGTCAACTCAACGTGACTTGATTATTAAATCAATCTTATCAAAAATCTAAATACGAATATGACTTGATTAGTAAAGAAATAACACAATATGATATGTCTAACTCATTTAATAAATAGATTATGTTGGATTAATATGGCATAACTCGTTTAACATGAATAGACAAGACTTGATTAATATTTAACATGAATAGGTATAATACACTTAACAAGACAAAAGTAACCTTTCCATTTTTCATAATTATATACTAAGTACTCTTTGTATAAAAGAAAAAAATAAATAAGAAGGTGGATCAATATGTAACCTAGTATGATTATGCCATATAATAATCATGTCAAAATGGTTACGGCATGAACTTGATCATTTAAAGTTGATCTAGACCTATTTATTTCATGTTAGGTTCGAATTGTATTCATGTTATATTCAATTTTGCTACTTCTAGCCAAAAGAGAACTATTGGCAAACGTCATCATGGAAATTTTGCAGAATGTTCCTTCTTATCAACTCTTCGGGGTATTGCTATGCTAAATCTTCCATCTTGGTATCTTCTTGGGTTTTCACAAACCCTTCATCCACCTAGAACTGCACAAGCTCGTCACGATGGAATTAATAATCTTCTGGAAATAGAGTGAAGGAACCACTGTTTGAGGTGAGGACAAAAAAGTAATGAATCCGATATAGATACTGTTGGGGGGTAAAATCATCATTACATTAATATCCGTGCGAGGTGGCTAAGGCTAACCTCCTTCCTTCGGCTCCTCCGAGCTTCCGTAGCTCGGCCCTTTCGGGCTTCCTTGGCTCGACCCTTCCGGGCTTCCTTAGCTCGGCCCCCTCCGGGCTTCCATAGCTCGGCCCTTTCGGGCTTCCTTAGCTCGGCCCCCTCCGGGCTTCCGTAGCTCGGCCCTTTCGGGCTTCCTTGGCTCGACCCTTTCGGGCTTCCTTAGCTCGGCCCCCTCCGGGCTTCCATAGCTCGGCCCTTCCGGGCTTTCTTAGCTCGGCCCCCTCCGGGCTTCCATAGCTCAGCCCTTTCGGGCTTCCTTGGCTCGACCCTTCCGGGCTTCCTTAGCTCGGCCCCCTCCGGGCTTCCATAGCTCGGCCCTTTCGGTTTCCTTGGCTCGATCCTTCCGGGCTTCCTTAGCTCGGCCCCCTCCGGGCTTCCATAGCTCGGCCCTTTTGGGCTTCCTTGGCTCGACCCTTCCGGGCTTCCTTAGCTCGGCCTCCTCCGGGCTTCTATAGCTCAGCCCCTCCGGGCTTCCGTAGCTCGGCTCCTCCGGGCTTCTATAGCTCGGCTCCTCCGGGCTTCTATAGCTCGGCCCCTTCGGGCTTCCATAGCTCGGCCCTTTCGGGCTTCCTTAGCTCGGCCCCTCCGGGCCTCCGTGGCTCGACCCTTCCGGGCTTCCTTAGCTCGGCCCCTCCGGGCTTCCATAGCTCGGCCCTTCCGGGCTTCCGTAGCCCGGCCCTTCCAAGCTTCCGTAGCTCGGCTTCATCAAGCGATCCACAACCCAACACTTACCTCCGCGGAACCTGACGCGGGAGAGCCCGGCCTACCAGAACGGCATCCTAGACAAGGAATCATGTCGGGACGTGGCCTAAAACCTATCATAACCGCCCCAGGCCTACTCAACCAGATCTCGGGACATCAAGGAGCTCTCCCAGCCGTCGATACCTGAACAAACGGGGTATGGATTCTAACGGCCCCACAACGGCCTGATTCTGTCCGCCTCCGTATCGTAACAACCTCCGGACCTTCCAGAAGACGCTCAAGACCCAGGTGACAGTCTATAAATATCTGACTCGCAGATTCCCTCAGGTACGCAACTCTGGGCGCATTCACTCCCCCTTTCTCTCCCCCGGGCACCTCACTGCTCTCCCGGTGGCTCATCGCGCTCCTGCCCTTGAGCCTCCGATTGGCCGCCCCAGAGAGGTCTTCCGGAGGGATCCACCTCCCCACTGTCTGGTTGATCGCCGATTTCTTCTCCACTGACTTGAGCGTCGGAGGGTCTTCCGCGGAGGACCACCCCCGGCGTCCCCCCCACGTGTGGACTTCTTTTGCAGGTCCGCCCCCCTCTTCCTGGAGATCGACCGCGCCCGAGTCAGAGGACGGATCCCGGCGGCAACAGATTGGCGCTAGAGGAAGGGCCTCAAGTCCCATTAAAACTTGAAGAAAGGAGACAAGGATCTAATCCGGAGAAGAACCTCTCCAATGGCCAACCGGAGGAGAGCAACCTCCGAAGCCCAAGATCAGGTCACTTCCCAGAGGCCTGATCCGACTGGCGCCACAGCGCCGCAACCCCCACCGGTCGAAACTTCGTCGCCGCCTGCTATCCCGGTGACCCAAGACCAGTTCGCTACGTTGGTCCAACAGGTCAGGCCCTTACCCACCTGGTACAAGAATGCCTTGCAGCTCCTCTGCTTCGCATCCTCAGAAGGAGGCGGCGATTTCTTCTTTGCCGGCGACCTCCTCCTCTAATCCGCATGAATCAGCGGATCCCCCACATCGCCCCAGGGGGGACAAACCAGTCCCGCGAACCGGTTATGATAGAGATCCTCTCAGATCTCGGCGAGCCCGCTCCCTCTCCCCGGCGACATCTCACCATGATTCCACGCCATCCTTGCGATTCTCACGCCCAGCTCCTCCTCTACCGGTGAGGAGGAGATCCGCCGTCAGATCCAGGAGATGCGTCAGGAGCTGAACGCCGCCAAGCGAACCCATCTGCCCAGCCCAAGCGGAGCAGGGCATCCCTTTCTCTAAGGGAATCATGGAGGAAGTGATTCCCTCCCACGTCAACTGCCAGCCGTCGAGCCCTATCACGGCTCCATCGACCCGGACGACCATCTCAGTAGCTTCCGGTCAATAATGATGTTCCACGGAGCATCTGATGCGGTCCTCTGCCGAGCCTTCCCATCCACCCTCAGAGGATCCGCTCGAACCTGGTTCAATGCCCTGAAATCGGGTTCCATTGATTCATTCGACGAGCTGAGCCGCCTTTTTATTGGCCAGTTCGTCAGCAGCCGCCGCCATCGACGAAGATCCGACTCCCTCTCCGAAGTCAAGCAGAGAGAGGGGGAGTCCTTTGAGAATTACCTTGGCCGTTTCAACAAGGCCATGTTAGAGGTGGACCACCTTAATCATGAGGTGGCTATGTCCGCCCTGGCGGGGGGAGTTTCGAAGGAGAGCGACTTCTACCTGGCAATGGAGGTCAGCTACCCCCCATATCTCTCTGATATGATGGCCCTTGCGGACAAGTACGCTAGGGTCGAGGAGTCGCGGAGGGTGGCCCGCGCTGAGCAAGCAAGGAAGAAGCAAGAGCCCAAAGTCCCCGACAGGCACCGTCCCGTCCGTCGACCAAGCCTCGCCGCCAAAGAGTCCCTCCGCTGCCGCCAAGGAATCGCTCCCGGAGTCCTCCCAGGCGATTCGATCGCTATACTCCGCTGACTGTGCCCCGGCGCAAATCCTTATGGAGATAGAGCGCCAACTTCCCCGGCCAGTACCTCTCCGAGGGAACCCGACCCGAAGAGATCCTGCCAAGTACTGCCGCTACCATAGGGAGCATGGTCATGACACTGAAGAATGCTGGCAGCTGAAGAATGAAATAGAGAGGTTGATCGGCGGGGATGGCTGGATCAGTTTAGGAGGGTGCCCAAGCCGCACAACAAGGAGGTGACCGTCAGCCCGAGCTCCCACAACTCCCTCCTCCACCAAATCCGCCCGTGATTGGCCGTATCAACATGATTGAGGAGGCCGGCGGATCGAGCTCCAGGGGCAACGGTGATGCACCGGTGCCGAAGAAGGCACGCACCGGCGAACTCTCCTTTTCCGATGATGATCTTCTTGGGATATAGCTCCCCCACGATGATGCACTAGTTGTATCCCTTAATTTGAACAATTATGATGTAAGCCGAATCCTCGTTGATAGTGGAAGCTCGGTAAATGTTTTGTACCTCGGTGTGTTTGCCAGGATGAAATTGCTCATGGAAACCTTCGAGCCATGGATTCCACCCTGATGGGATTCACCGGCGACGTCATTATCCCGGAAGGAATCGTCACCCTGACGGTCCGCAGGAACCTGGCCCCTTGTGACTATTGTACAGATCGATTTCCTAGTGGCCGACCTCAGATCCCCCTACAACGCCATATTCGGCAGGCCTGGTTTAATGTCCCTCAAGGCAGTTGTCTCCATCCCGCATCTGTCTATGAAGTTCCCCACCGAGCGAGGAGTTGGAGTGGTTCGGGGAAGTCAGGCCATGGCTCGGCAATGTTTCGTTACGAGCCTTCAGTCTAGAATGCCCGAAGTTGATGGGCTAGACGCTCGCGAAGACTTCGCCGAACAACGGGGAGAACCGGCAGAAGAATTGGAGGAAGTACCATTGGACGAAGCTCAGCCCGACCGAACCACAAGGATCGGGTCGCTACTCAAAGGAGAGTCTCGGCACAGGTTGATCAAGTTCCTCCAAGCAATGCCGACATCTTCGCCTGGACCGCCTCCGACATGCCAGGGATCACCCCGAGGTCCTCGTCCACCATCTCAATGTGGACGAGGGCATAGGCCTGTTAAGCAGAAGAAGAGAAGCTTCGCCCCAGAGCGGCAAAAAGCCATTGAAGAAGAGGTCGACAAACTCATAAAGGCCAACTTCGTCCGAGAGGTAAATTACCCAAACTGGCTGTCAAATGTCGTCATGGTGAAAAAGTCGAACGGCAAATGGAGGATCTGCATCGACTTCACCGACCTCAACAAAGCCTGCCCGAAGGACAGCTTCCCCCTCCCTCGGATCGATCAGCTCGTGGACGCCACCTCAGGCCACCAGATGCTGTCATTCATGGACGCCTATTCTGGCTACAATCAGATCCGAATGGCCCCGAAGATGAAGAAAAGACCGCCTTCATAACCGACCGAGGTACCTACTGTTACCGTGTTATGCCTTTTGGTCTTAAAATGCAGGTGCCACCTACCAGCGGCTGGTCAACAAGGTGTTCAAGGAGCAAATCGGCCGGAACATGGAGGTGTACGTGGACGACATGCTGGTTAAAAGCAAGGAGGCACCACAGCATGTCGAGGACCTCTCGGAGAGCTTTGCAACGTTGCGCAAATATGGGATGAAACTCAACCCGACCAAGTGCGCCTTCGGCGTCAACTCGGGGAAGTTCCTCGGCTTCATGGTCTCCCAGCGAGGTATCGAAGCTAACCCCAGAAGATTCAAGCTCTCCAACAAATGGCGCCCCCTGCATCTGTTAAAGAGGTCCAGCGCCTAACCGGGAGGATAGCGGCCCTTAACCGCTTTGTGGCGCGGTCGGCCGAGAGATGCCTCCCCTTCTTCAAAACTCTCCGATCGGCCAAAAACTTCCAGTGGACTCCCGAATGCCAGAAGTCATTTCAAGATCTCAAGAAGTACCTCGGCTCGCCCCCGCTCCTCAGCAGTCCGACCCCAGGAGAAACCTTATTCTTGTACCTGGCCGTTTCGGAGGGCGCGGTATGCTCGGTGCTAATCAAGGAAGAAGGCAAGATCCAGAAGCCGATCTACTATGTGAGCAGGCTGCTCCGCGATGCGGAAACAAGGTACAGCAGGATTGAAAAGATGGTGTTGGCCTTGATCACCTCAGTCCGAAAGCTACGGCCGTATTTCCAAGCACTCCGTAACGGTCCTGACTGACCAACCCATCAAGATGGTTGTCCACCGTCCCGAGACATCGGGAAGAATGACCAAATGGGCCGTCGAGTTAAGCGAGCATGACATACATTTTCAGCCTCGCCCAGCCATCAAAGCCCAAGTACTGGCCGACTTCCTCCTCGAGTGTACCATCCCGGAGGACGGTTCTGCCCCAGACTCCCTTGAAGAGCCAAAGTCTGGAGCCCGGTGGCTCCTCCACGTCGACGGGTCATCCAATGCCCATCACTCCGGTGCGGGTCTAGTTCTTACTAGTCCTGAGGGGATGACTTTCGAGTATGGCGTCGATTCTCCTTCCCGGCTTCCAACAACGAAGCCGAGTACGAAGCTCTGTTGGCCGGTCTCCGGATCGCCCACAATTTGAAGGTGAAAAGCTCAACGCCTTCACCGACTCTCAACTGGTAGCCGGCCATGTTCGGGGAGAGTTCGAAGCTCGGGAACCAAATATGATTCGATATCTCCAGGAGGTGCGTAACTTGCTTCCCCATTTTTCGAATTTGAAATTATTCAGATTCCCAGATCTGAGAACGCCCGTGCCGACCTACTCTCCCGACTGGCAACCACGGAGACAATGGATGCCGAGCAAAAATTCCACCTGGAGACTCTGGAAAAGCCGAGCATCACTGAAGCCGACCGCGTGATGCAAGTTGAGGCCGAACCATCCTGGTTCGACCCTATCCTCAAATATCTCAAAGAAGGGTCGCTTCCGTCCGACCGAAGAGAGGCTAGGAAGCTGAATCTGCAGGCCACCCATTACGTGCTGATTGACAACCAACTGTATAAGCGGTCATTTTCCATGCCGCTGCTTAGGTGCCTTCGCCCATCAGAAGCGGACTACGCTCTGCGCGAGGTACATGAAGGGATTTGTGGCAACCATTTGGGAAGCCGGTCCCTCTGCCACAAGGTGCTGCGACAAGGCTACTACTGGCCGACCATGCAAAAAGACGCGGACGATCTGGTCCGCGCCTGCGACCCCTGCCAAAGACATTCGAACATCCAAAGACTCCCTTCCGCCGAGCTAGTTTCTATATCCTCCGCTTGGCCCTTTGCCAAATGGGGGATGGACATCCTCGGCCCATTCCCGCTTGCAACAGGACAGCGGAAATTCTTGTTTGTCGCCATCGACTACTTCACCAAATGGGTCGAAGCGGAAGCAGTTGCGCAAATTACTGAAGCACGGGCCAGAGATTTGTTTGGAGGTCCATCATCTGCCGATTCGGCCTCCCGCACACCATAATCACTGATAATGGCAAGCAGTTCGACAACTCCAAATTTCATCAGTTCTGCGAGGAACACGGGATTCGTCATCACCTCACTTCGGTCGGGCACCCACAAGCCAACGGGGCGGCCGAGGTGACAACAGAACCCTCCTCCAGGGAATTAAAGCTCGCCTCTCCAGAGCCCAAGGCAGGTGGGCAGATGAGCTACATCATGTCTTGTGGGCCTACCACACGACCCCGAGAATCCCAACAGACGAAACCCCATTCCGGATGGCTTTCGGTACAGAGGCCGTTATCCCTGTGGAGGTCGGTCTCCCATCATTGCGGGTGGAGAGCTACTCGGAGGAGACTAGCAACGAGCAACTCCGCACCAACCTCGACCTGATAGAGGAAGTCAGAGAAAGCCCAGATCAGAACGGCCGCCTATCACAGAGGGTGGCCCGTTACCACGCTTCCAGAGTTAAAGGGAAGACCTTCCTGCCCGGCGACCTTGTCCTCCGAAAGGCCTCTGTTTCCAAACCGCTGGAGCAAGGAAAGCTGGCGCCAAACTGGGAGGGCCCTTACCAGGTAGCGGAGATTATTGGACCGAGAACCTACAAGCTGCAGGATCTGAACGGGAAGTCCATTCCCCGGACTTGGAACGCGGACAACCTTCGTAAATATTATCAATAGGGTATGTCCTCTCTGAATTCATCTTCGCATGCCTCACTACACATTCCTGCTTATCTGTTTCCTCAAAACTTGTCGCATGAATCATTATGCACTATGTTGCTATAAATGCAAGAAGAAACAGATACTGCTTACCAATCCTCAGCGCAACCGAGCTCTCTGTTTGAACAGGAATCTCCGAACCTTGGCAGGGCCAAGTAAAATATTTCTCCGAACCTCGGCTGGGCCGAGCAACAAACTCTCCGAACCTTGGCAGGGCCAAGTAAAATATTTCTCCGAACCTCGGCTGGGCCGAGCAACAAATTCTCCGAACCTTGGCAGGGCCAAGTAAAATATTTCTCCGAACCTGGCTGGGCCGAGCAACAAATTCTCCGAACCTTGGCAGTGCCAAGTAAAATATCTCTCCGAACCTCGGCTGGGCCGAGCAACAAATTCTCCGAACCTTGGCAGGGCCAAGTAAAATATTTCTCCGAACCTCGGCTGGGCCGAGCAACAAATTCTCCGAACCTTGGCAGGGCCAAGTAAAATATTTCTCCGAACCTCGGCTGGGCCGAGCAACAAATTCTCCGAACCTTGGCAGGGCCAAGTAAAATATTTCTCCGAACCTCGGCTGGGCCGAGCAACAAATTCTCCGAACCTTGGCAAAGCCAAGTAAAATATTTCTCCGAACCTCGGCAGGGCCGAGCAACAAATTCTCCGAACCTTGGCAGGGCCAAGTAAAATATTTCTCTGAACCTCGGCTGGGCCGAGCAACAAATTCTCCGAACCTTGGCAGGGCCAAGTAAAATATTTCTCCGGACCTCGGCTGGGCTGAGCAACAAATTCTCCGAACCTTGGCAGGGCCAAGTAAAATATTTCTCCGAACCTCGACTGGGCCGAGCAACAAATTCTCCGAACCTTGGCAGGGCCAAGTAAAACGCTCTCCGAACCTCGGCAGGGCCGAGCAACAAATCTCCGAACCTTGGCAGGGCCAAGTAAAACGTTCTCCAAACCTCGGCAGAGCCGAACTATAGAATCTCTGAACCTTGGCAGGGCCAAGTAAAACATTCTCCAAACCTCGGCAGAGCCGAGCTATAGAATCTCCGAACCTTGGCAGGGCCAAGTAAAACGCTCTCCGAACCTCGGCAGGGCCGAGCTACATAATCTCCGAACCTTGGCAGGGCCAAGTAAAACGTTCTCCAAACCTCGGCAGAGCCGAGCTATAGAATCTCCGAACCTTGGCAGGGCCAAGTAAAACGCTCTCCGAACCTCGGCAGGGCCGAGCTATAAATTCTCCGAACCTTGGCAGGGCCAAGTAAAATATTTCTCCGAACCTCGGTAGGGCCGAGCAACAAATCTCCGAACCTTGGCAGGGCCAAGTAAAATATTCTCTGAACCTCGGCAAGGTCGAGCAACGAATCCTCCTAGCCATGGCAAGGCCAGGTAAAAGTCATTCGGGCTAAAAGCCCCAGATAAAAACCGAGGTGTGCAGGCCCGACTAAAGCCGGGCGGCCTCCAAATAGTCCCCAAAGGACTTCGTCCGGTTTAAAAATGAGCACGTTAAACAAAAACCGTCGACGCGCAAGAAAAAGCCGCCATTGGCAAAACCCCCTCTTGAGGCCGTTGAGCCCCACGTAATCGGCCAAAGGCCCCAAGCAGAGCTAGGAGATCCCCCTCTCTGCTACTGAAAACCCTTCGGGTGACGCCCCTATAACCCATCGATTCAAAAGTGCCTACATCAACGCTCTAAAATGATGGGTCACGCCAACACCCTAATTTATCACGCGGGTCAAGGACATAAACTCTTAAAGGGAAGGACTCCAGAAACAAAATCCATCTTTCGTTTATAGAAAGGATTACAAAAACGTAGTAAAAATAAAAGCAGGGAGAGGGAGGCCCTAAATCAAAATTTGGAGTCACTCCCGGAGGCTAGCAGCTCCTCCAGGCGCTCCGTCAGGTCAGCCACCTGCTGACGAAGGGATGCAATTTCCTCCCTCTGCCGGTCCATCAACCGGCGTGAGGCTTCCGCCTCCCTGACCGACACGTCCAAGTATTCTTCGGCAGTCCTCGCGAGCTGCTTATTATTAGCAAAGGCCGACGCTAGGCCCTCTCCGTCAACCGTCACGGAGGTGCGCCTCCCCTCCGGATGCGGCAGGCTGTCAAGCGAAGAATACGACCCGACTGATGATCGCCCTGGGGAGGCCATTTTTTCAAACTTAAATCGAGGGATGACCGAAACCGATGCCCCTCGGTCGTATTTATACTCGTCAGGCAGGTACCTCTATCAGTCGCGCCGTAACCACCGACCCATAAGAACTTGCCATGCGTCATCGTTTCAATACTTGCGAAATCCAAAATGTCGCGCCCCATCCCGAGCGAGATCGGTAAGCGCGAGCAGGTTGTTCAGAAAATTCCCCAAGCAAACATTTTCCAAAATGTCGGCCCTTGCAATAAATGCATTCGACGCTTCCCCGAGCCTCTTAATGCCGGCCCCTTTCTCGGAAAACGTGGAAGTTCGGCACTCGGCCAATAACCTGCCCCCTTGGGAAGAGTAGCGTCGCCAATGAAAAAGCGTGACGATATATCGCTCGTTCCGCTCTGGCGCCCCTTATCAAGCGCCACGTGGGCCTATCGCTGTGGCCCGCCTTGACAACCGAGTCGCTCCCTTGAGCCCAAATCTCCGAACCTTGGCAGGGCCGAGCTACAAATCTCCGAACCTTGGCAGGGCCAAGTAAAACATTCTCCGAACCTCGGCAGGGCCGAGCAACAAATCTCCGAACCTTGGCAGGGCCAAGTAAAACATTCTCCAAACCTCGGCAGAGCCGAGCTATAGAATCTCCGAACCTTGGCATGGCCAAGTAAAACGCTCTCCGAACCTCAGCAGGGCCGAGCTACAGAACCTCCGAACCTCGGCAGGGCCGAGCTATAGAATCTCCGAACCTTGGCAGGGCCAAGTAAAACATTCTCCGAACCTCGGCAGGGCCGAGCAACAAATCTCCGAACCTTGGCAGGGCCAAGTAAAACATTCTCCGAACCTCGGCAGGGCCGAGCAACAAATCTCCGAACCTTGGCAGGGCCAAGTAAAACGTTCTCCAAACCTCGGCAGAGCCGAGCTATAGAATCTCCGAACCTTGGCAGGGCCAAGTAAAACGCTCTCCGAACCTCGGCAGGGCCGAGCTACAGAATCTCGAACCTTAGCAGGGCCAAGTAAAATGCTCTCCGAACCTCGGCAGGGCTGAGCTACAGAATCTCCGAACCTTGGCAGGGCCAAGTAAAATGTTCTCCGAACCTCGGCTGGGTCGAGCTACAAGTTCTCCGAATCTCGGCTGGGCCGAGCTATAATTCCTCCGAACCTCGGCAGGACCGAGCAACAGTTTCTCCGAACCTTGGCAGGGCCAAGACAAATATCTCCGAAACTCGGCTGGCCCGAGCGACAGGTTCCCTAAACCATGATGGGAAAGTACGGATTCCTCGAACTTCGACCAAAGCCGACCCACGATAATCCGAGCTCCGATAAAAGCGTAGCACAAAAATACCAGGCTTCTGACCAGAGTAAGGAGCATGCTTCACCGAATGATCTCTGAACTGCACATCCGAACCTCGTTTAGTTCGGACGGCATGAGATCCTCGTCTAAGGACGAGCAAGACGCCTCTGTACCCCACAAACAACAATAACAACAAGCTCGGCACAAAAAGACAGAGATTGAGGGATAGAACATAACTCTCTTTATTGCCGATCAGATCAGTTACAAATGCCTCATAGGCATTACAAGAGCATTGAAATGCATAAAATAAAGGTGAATACAAAGCTCGGGCAACTGCTCCAAAGCAGACCTGGGCGACTGCGATGTTCCAACGTCAGGATCGACAAATCAGGCAAACCACGAAACGGCCAGCCCGCCTATGATAAAGCTGACTCTCCATGGCCCCGGATGAATTAAAAGATCCAAAGAGGCATGGCCCATGGATGCTGATTCTGAGGATTCGGACGACCCAGCCCGCTCCCCTGGGAGGGGGTGCTGGATCGCAGGCCGCCGTCCAGCCGAGAGAACCGAGGACCATCCGACCCCGGTTGCTCCCATATTCTCCCTCCCGTGGCAAGGATTCCCCTCAGAGAAGGGACGGGAACCCAAGCCAGCGAAAGAGGGAGAGTCTGTGCGTGCTACGGGGGTGTCGATACGCTTCCTACCATAAGCCCCCCGTAACGGGCCACAGAGATCACATAGGAAGCGCATATGTGCGCTCTCCGTATGATCTTTGCGCCCTCTTTGTGCGCTCTCCATGTGATCTCCGGGACTCATCCCCTAAGGATGAGCCATTCTTCAGCAGCTCCCCGGTCGCCCCAGCTATCCGGCGGCAAGGAGCCTATGAGAGGAAAAATCGATCCTCCCACTCGTAGCAGCAGAGAAGTGAGCATAATAGAAGCTCTGATGGGAAAGACACTTTGGGGATAACCAAACATGACCCCTTTCTCCCCTTTTTATAGGCAGAAAAGAACGGGAATGAGCTATCAGAGCTGAAAGTCCCGAGATTCAAACATCTGGCCCACGCCTCCACGTGGTCCCTCAGGATAGACGCGGCACCCCACTGCGCGCCAAGCCCACCACCTGAGTTATGACGTGTACGGAGATTTCCTCCTGATCCCGAGTCACGGTCATTTAATGCGGGGGATCGCCGGCCAACACCTCGAAAACTGGCAGGATCAGAGTATCGTCCTTCGAAAGCGACGTCCTCCAATGGTAAGCGATTGCGTGCGCGACGGAGTGATCCGCATGGGAAAAGAGCACCTTCCGAAAAGCTCTGATGCAGCTTTATGCCCCCCACTACGCCGTATCATCGATTCTGGTGAAATAAAAACCGAATCACCTGCGGGGCAGCGGGACGACTGACAGAATAACAGAAAGCGCGAAGGCCTTTCTGTGTGTCGGCCCCAGCCGACCTATTTCGCCCATCGGCCCCAGCCGACCTGTTTTGCCCGTCGGCCCCGGCCGACCTATTTTGCCCGTCGGCCCCGGCCGACCTATTTTGCCCGTCGGCCCCGGCCGACCTATTTTGTCCGTCGGTCCCGGCCGACCTATTTTGCCCGTCGGCCCCGGCCGACCTATTTTGCCCGTCGGCCCGTCGGCCCTAGCCGACCTATTTTGTCCGTCGGTCCCAGCCGACCTATTTTGCCCGTCGGCCCCAGCCGACCTATTTTGCCCGTCGGTCCCAGCCGACCTATTTTGCCCATCGGCCTTAGCCAGTGCGTTTCCTGCAATCTCGAGATAAGGATGACCTAAGAGCATCAGTGAGCCATAGGTCGCTCGCAATCGAGGCGGAAACGACAACAAGTCACGCAAGGAAAACACTTAAGTGGAAACGGGAATTCATTTATTAAGAAACGTCAGACCAATGTCTAAAAGACAGAATACAAGAACATCTCCTAAGGACCGGGAGCCGCATCAGCTTTAGGAGGGCCCTCAGTTACATCTGCGAAGCGTGACTAGACTCGCCCTTCTCCAATATTTTCGCCCCCTCTGCGGCAGTTTGCGACCGTCCCTCAGAAGCTGCAGCTTCGCTGGGACCAGGGGCGCGCCAAGTTCGGCATCAGAAACGTCAACATATTCATCTTCATCTTCTTCTTCAGACTCGCCATCGTCGGATTTCAGCACTCAGGAAAGAAAGGTCCCATTCCGGGTGCCCGCTGAGTATCCTCTGTTTGCACTCTTCCATCCCATGATGGAAGGCGTCTACGCTGATAGCGTCTTGCCTCCCCTTGAGTATGGCGAGCTGCATGTGGCCTCTGGCCTGTTTCTCAGCCTCTGCGACTTGGGCCCGCAGAATGATATTTTGCTCCTCGAACTCGCCGGCCCGCGTCTCGAATTCTGAGCTCTTGTTGCGGCTGGACACAAGCTCGCCTTGAAGAGCCCGAACCTCCAGCCCCAACTCCGCCATCTGAAAAAGCCGAAATAAGTCGGCGTCACAAGAAACCAGTAGAAAAAAGGGGGGGGGGGGGGAGAATGAGGTCGTACCTCCTCCTCTCGTCTGGCCAACCTCTTGGCCGACTCCTCAGCCTCACTCCTGGCTTGTCCTGTCAGCCCCGACCAGCTCAACTCTCTCCTGCAGATTGTTGATCTTCAACTGCTTGGCTCCGATTGCCTCCTGGGCTTGGGTTAGCTCGTTATTCACCCGAGCTATCACCCCTTGTTGCCATTTAGCGCCCTCCTTCAAATGAGCAATTTCGCTGTCGCGGCGCTTCAGTCGCTCCTCCACCTCGCCAAGCATCCTAGTTAAACGCTTCCTCTCGTCGGCAGCTTCCTTCCCAGCCGACCCATACTCTCGCTATGTTCTCTCTGCATCGCCTTCACCTCCGCGGAATGCTTCGACTCGATTCTGGCCAGCTCCAGGCACGCGTTGTCATTTCTCGCCAGGAGTTCCTGCAACTCCTCCACCCTGCGCTTCTGCTTGGACACCTCGGCCTGGGCAGCTTGATATGCCGCCCTTATCCCCTGCAAGCTCCTATCGCTAATGCCATGAGTTCCTCGAACTTCTCAGACACCTTCAGCCGCGACTGGAGCTCGGCATTATCCCTCCTGGCTTGAACACTGGCCCCCGTCGCCAAACTCAAGCGCCAGCATATCGCCCGGGAAAGCAAAACGCTCTGCAAAGGCAAAAAATGAATAAGAGCCCATGATGGGGTCAATCGAGAAACACTACCGCACGAAAAGTAACTCACCCGCGAGGCATAGGCCCGAGTCATCCTCATCAGGGTTGTGTTATCGATATCGGGAAGGAGATGGATACTCTCGGCCACGCCTTGCTGACCGAACGCAGCATCGACCAACTCCAGATCGGCAAACTTGTCCGCCGAAGGGATCCGCCCCGGATACAGGGCCGACCTCATCATGGCGGAAAATGCCTCCTCAACGCCGGCGCCGAACTGCTGGGTTGCCAACCCCGCCTGAAGGACCGGACGCGGCCCTCGCCTGAGAGGCTTCAACCTCCCAGCCTCCTCCGTCAAGGCCCTGGCTTGGGTTTCTTCAGATAATTCAGCCAGCCCAAGTGCCAGCTTCCCCAAAACCTTTTTCGAAGAAGCTCCCAATGCGGAGCTCCCGCCTTGCCGCGTCTCCTCCTTCGACGCCCCTTCCTCGGTACCACCATTTGTGTCTCCGCCACCGGGCCCCCGAGGTCCCGGCCTGTTCCACCACTTGCATCTCCTCCGCAGGCTCCCCTGAACCTCCCCGGCTACGGCTGCCACCTCTTCCTCTCCTTCCGGAGCCGACGGCGATCCCGCGGGGACAGTAGGCTCCTCGGCGATGACCACCTCCGCCAAATCCGCCGCTGATTCCTCTTTCAGGGGGGACGCGGTCGGACGAGCCATCGGAGCCTCGTCCGAGCTGTCCGAGATCTCTAACACGAGAGGGTCGGAGGCCATAACCGCTCTCCCCGGGCTCTCCTTCGCCCCCGGCGCTTCTGCCGTGACTGCTCCGGCGTCCGGCGGGCTTCTTGCGGAAGTATGAGCCCTTTTTTCGGGCCGCCACTATCCGCGCCGCTTCCTTCCCCTGGGCGTTTTCCTCTCTTCCTCTTGGAGAGGTTCGACAACGCCGACCTTGCGGCTGTCAGACCAGAACACACATACTCAGGTCCAAGCACATTAATCGAGAAAAATACACAGCACGAAAGAGACTCACCTTGCGGGTCCAGGGGCTGAGCCCGGCTGCGAAGAGGGCCCCCTCCGATAGCAGGTCGTTAGCCGAAAACACCTGTCCATTACGGAGGACGTCCAAGTCCTTCTCCTCCTGCGCCGACAAGCCGGATGCGTCTCCGCATCCCTTGCAACATCCCCCCATCTCCGAGGGAAGTCGGAACCGACGTTCCCCTCCGCGATAACAAACCGACTCTTCCACCCCTTGATGGAAGAGGGCTTATCCGCGATAACGTTGAAGGATCTCCGGGGCCCGATGTAGGGCCACTCTGATTTCCTCCCAGGAATCAGGTGGTAGCAGGTGCGGAAAAGGGGGAGAGTGGCGACGATCCGAATCTGGTGGCACATCGAGATGAATCCGATGATATTCCGCCAGCTGTTTGGAGCCACCATTGACGGGCAGATATTGTAGTGGGTCATGATCTCCTTCACCAGGGGTGGAGAGGAAAACGAAGACCCGCCTTCAAACTATCTTCGTAGATGAAGACCCCAGACTCTAATCCCGGGTAACTCTATCTTCGAGTTCCGGCGCCCGTAGGACGACGTCCAAGGGCAAGCCATACCGCTGATGAATCCTCCCCAAGTCCTCGGCAACGATTTCGGAGGCCACATCGTCGGGGCTCATCGCCATTGAAAGAGGTACCAAACGAAAACGATAAGCGTCAAAGAAGATGAAAGGCCAGAACCCTTTGAAAGCAAGACGAGAAGACGCCGAGAGCATGCGCACATATATATACACATGCGGCTGTCACTTCGCTTCTCCGCCAAGGAAGCCGCCCTGAAGAGGCGGGCGTCTCATCCCAGGCGTCCGGAATCACCTCGACAAACGCCCGATCGATCGGGATTCGTAGCGTGGCGCAATCCCAACCGTCGCTCATGGAGGAGCCTTAGCCCCGAAGGCAGGATGGCCCTGTCGCATTAATTAGGGCATCATTGCGCGAGCTGTCTAAACCAAGACGTCCCATCCTGGAACGCGCCATTCGAACTTGTACTCCCTACGCCCGAACCTACGCTTCGAACTAGGGAGTGGAGGGCATGTGTTGAGGGGTAAAATCATCATTACATTAATATCCGTGCGAGGTGGCTAAGGCTAACCTCCTCCCTTCGGCCCCTCCGGGCTTCCGTAGCTCGGCCCTTTCGGGCTTCCTTGGCTCGACCCTTCCGGGCTTCCTTAGCTTGGCCCCCTCCGGGCTTCCATAGCTCGGCCCTTCCGGGCTTCCTTAGCTCGGCTCCGGGCTTCCGTAGTTCGATAGCTCGGCCCCCTCCGGGCTTCCATAGCTCGGCCCTTCCGGGCTTCCTTAGCTCGGCCCCTCCGGGCTTCCTTGGCTCGACCCTTCCGGGCTTCCTTAGCTTGGCCCCCTCCGGGCTTCCATAGCTCGGCCCTTTCGGGCTTCCTCAGCTCGGCCCTTCCGGGCTTCCTTAGCTCGGCCCTTTCGGGCTTCCTTGGCTCGACCCTTCCGGGCTTCCTTAGCTCGGCCCCCTCCGGGCTTCCATAGCTCGGCCCTTTCGGGCTTCCTTGGCTCGACCCTTCTGGGCTTCCTTAGCTCGGCCTCCTCCGGGCTTCTATAGCTCGGCCCCTCCGGGCTTCCGTAGCTCGGCTCCTCCGGGCTTCTATAGCTCGGCCCCTCCGGGCTTCCATAGCTCGGCCCTTTCGGGCTTCCTTAGCTCGGCCCCTCCGGGCCTCCGTGGCTCGACCCTTCCGGGCTTCCTTAGCTCGGCCCCTCCGGGCTTCCATAGCTCGGCCCTTCCGGGCTTCCGTAGTCGGCCCTTCCGAGCTTCCGTAGCTCAGCTTCATCAAGCGATCCACAACCCAACACTTACCTCCGCGGAACCTGACGCGGGAGAGCCCGAGCCTACCAGAACGGCATCCTAGACAAAGAATCATGTCGGGACGTGGCCTAGAGCCTATCATAACCGCCCCAGGCCTACTCAACCAGATCTCGGGACATCAAGGAGCTCTCCCAGCTATCGATCTCTGAAAACGGGGTACGGATTCTAACGGCCCCACAACGGCCTGATTCTGTCCGTCTCCGTATCGTAACAACCTCCGGACCTTCCAGAAGACGCTCAAGACCTAGGTGGCAGTCTATAAATATCTGACTCGCAGATTCCCTCAGGTACGCAACTCTGGGCGCATTCACTCCCCCTCTCTCTCCCCTGGGCACCTCACTGCTCTCCCCGGTGGCTCGTCGACGCTCCTGCCCTTTGGAGCCTCCGATTGGCCGCCCCCGGAGAGGTCTTCCGGAGAGATCCACCTCCCACTGTCTGATTGATCGCCGATTTCTTCTCCACTGACTTGAGCTTCGGAGGGTCTTCCGCGGAGGCCACCTCCGGCGTCCCCCCGCGTGTGGACTTCTTTTGCAGGTCCGCCCCCCTCTTCCTGGAGATCGACCGCGTCCGAGTCGGAGGACGGATCCCGGCGGCAACAGATACGGTTCGTTAGATGTGAGTATTCCTCATCTCTCTCCTATTTTTTCCACACCTAGTTAACCTTTGCACTTAAGTCTGATAATAGGAAAGTAGAAGAAAGACACATAACAAGCTGCACTTAAATTATGTTACGAGACAAAGAGGCAAGCTTCTTTCCGCCGGCCCGAGTCCTCTCAATCATTCACGTCTAAAGGTCCACACGGGAAGAAAATGCATCTAACCAAACAAAAGCGTGATATATATTTTTTATTCATATCTGGGACCACAGTTTTTTTTTAAAGAACCATCACCGATGTGTCCTGCGACTTTCAACTTTGAGCGTAGATACTGACTATCAAGTCATGTGAACTTCTATTACGGCTTAGTTACCGTAAGGTTTCGATCATGCTTACTCGCAACTTAAGAACATAAATCAAGTTTTTATTATTCAGCCTTTTTATTAATTAGCAAAACCAATTAGCAAGTAGAATTTTTTCCAACTTGATCTTAGTTTTTTTTTTTTTTTGAGCTAAGAAAAATTGGGTTAAAAACTAGGAACTTCTTTCAGGTTGCTAATTTGAGCTTCGATGCTTCAGATAACAATGCTCATGTCTATACGAGAGCTATGAGAACCTTTGGGTACGCACAATTTCCCATCTATAATTTGATTTGGCTTGTAGTTATTAATGATGTGTAGATTGACTGCATGTTAATAGGTTCACATGCTCAACTGGATGCAGGTGGTGGAAACATTTTTGGTACAGAAAACGTTTTTTCTTTTCTGTTTGCAACTGTTCTTTGCTATTCCTTCTTTGATTTCATTAGCTCAAACAAATGGTGGTTTGTTTGTGTTTAAGTTTGTCTTTGACTTTTGTTTGTTGATGGTCATAGTACATGTTATCAGATTTCATTGCTTATATTATTACTAATGAATTTGAAAGAAGACTTAGGAAGAAATATGTTATGCGGTCTGAGGTCTTCGTCCTACTTCAGCCATCATTATGTGAGAACACATCTTTGAAACCTAAAAGTTCTTCAATTTGTTTGCTTTCATCATTCCTCTGGCTATAACATATTGAATGTCTTTCTTCCAGCATTTTATCAATATGATGATACATAATGATGCTTAAATAATTCTGAATTAATTCTGTACTTTTTGAAATATTTGAGCGTCCAACACTGTAATAAATAGACACAATTTAGTAGATCAGTATTAATTTAATAACTACTAATTTAATTCTACTTTTCCATTATTACTTTTTTGGCATTTCTTTGTCTTTTGGAATGTAAAGGTGATTTTTGATGCAGGACTTGTTACTATACCTTGTACTTGAGATGTTTTGCCCCTGAATCTTGGTTACATTGGTGTGCACCCAAAGTTATTCAAAGCAAAGACATGGTTAATCTAATGATTCTGCAATTTCTTGAAGTTAATTAATTGATTGTTTAATTAATTGATTGTCCACAAGACTTAATGATTTTTTTACTCTTAATGAGTATGAAACACCTCATGCGGTGAGCATGACTTATGCATGCACAAATAGATGTGAATGGATCATGAAAACTAACTAGGCCAATATCATCAGTCTAGCTTATGATTTACAAATTTCTCTAGAATTTAGTAAATATATCTAAATCTTAGCCGAACCTATGCCTCATGTGGCAAGCATGATTATAAAATACAAGTACAACTAGATGTGAATGGATCATGAAAGCTAACTAGATCGATATAATCAATTTAGCTTGGGATTTATAAATTTCTCAAGAATGTGCTCTTTGAGAATATCCTTAAATTCAGTTTTGCTTGTTTCACTTGTTTTTGACCTAGCATTTTGAGCAATTTTAGATGAAAATCATAAAGAAACCCAACAACTATCAGTAAAAATTATGGAAGATAGTTCATTTTAAACAAATAGTCATTAATTTAGGACACCTATACCCATGATATTGTATGTTTGGCTATCAAATTCTAACACTATTGTTTTGTTATGCTATAATTGATGAAATATATCATCATTTAACATATTTAGATCCAAAAGATTTGTGATGCTTATATATGTGCATGGTGGGTAAAATTTATAAGATCCTTGTACTAGTAAAGTGTACCCTATGTGCATGATTGATTAATAGGTTTATTGTTGGTGCCATTTAATTATCTTCATATCTTTCTCGGGATTCCAGAAATATTCCCCTGGTCTTCTTCATACCTGTTAATTATAATGTAAATATTCATCTCATGTCTGTTCTTGGGATTAATATAAAGCAATAATGTCATGCCCCTAAACCGATCCCTGATCCAGGGTGCAATGTGATATGGTTGCATATCCTTAGTGTAAACCCTAAGAGCATGCTAAACCTACTAAATGATCTATATAATATAAAATAATATCCTCAATATAAGAGAAGTATGACTATCAAAGTATATCAACATTTCCAAAATAAGTATATATAGATTCATATAGTATCAAGTGAAACTAGCTATTTTAATCTTGCTCTCCATTAATCCCAAAGCTTGGCCCGACATCCAAATCCTCATATCTGAAAAAAAAAGGGTAAGAGGGTGAGTTAAAAGCCTAGTAAAAATTTTGCACATAGAAATATACATATGTAATAATAAATAAAATATTTACATAATATGAAGATAACATAGATGATAAAGTAAATTATTTGCGATACATACCAAAAATTAGTGCATCAAATAAAAGAGAAATTATCAATAGATTTTATCTTTCTTGGCATTGGAATATGTCACAACAATCATTATCAATCAATGTCAAATGTCATCAATTAAGTCCAACCCCCATATGGGCCTATTGGACTGGTTCCATAATAGTGATCTCTAGCCATTACCTTAGATTCTATTACTAGTATCTTCTAGCCATCTTGTTAGACCCGACATTAGTGACCTCTAGTCATCATCACTAGTCAATCCTTATTTATTTATTAAAAGTTTATTAGGATTGATAACTAATCTTTATCATTAAAGGATAGAGTTTGCTAAAATAAAAAACTAATCTTTACTACTAAATGAAAAGGTTGTTAATTTTAAAATTAATTCTAATTTTAAAAAAGTTTGCAATGACTTCCAATGATTTTGAGTTGCAAATATAACACTCTTGATAACTTAAAATTAATTATTGATGGAATAATACTTAAAAATCAGCCTTCTTACTAATTTAAATAACTAATCAATAATTTTTTTCTTGTTTTTGAAAAAATTAATTTCTCAATCCTAGTGCTAACCTATATTTTTCTTCATTCTAAATATAGCAATTAAATTTAAGAAAGAAGGGGTAAAATTTACGCGATGCCAGTAGCCGTGCTCCTAGTTTGAACTACTACCCATTCATACCTAAGTCTCATCATAAAAAAAGGGAATAATTGATTGTCCACAGGACTTAATGATTTTTCACTGTTAGTGAGAGTCTGAAACACCCAAAGTTATATATTATTGGCACAAGTTACTGATGCCAGGGATTGGGTAATCCCTTGACTTCTACCTTAGAGATCAGAAGACTTCGGTCTTGCCTAGAAAAGCACGTGCCGTGTCACGAGCCAAGGCTTAGATGATGGGTTTGGGATGTGACAGGCACTTAGGATGATATGTTTCTGGGTTTTTATTTAAAATGCTTAATTCTTGTTGGCCTCCATATATCGGCAACCTTAACGTACAGCTTCAGAAAGCCTTTTGTCGATTTGCTTATACCATTACTGCGATCAGATGCTTAAGTTGATCCTGCATTGAATGAAAGGGTTGTCATGAAGGAGTTATGGAATGTGAGACAGCTATAGAATGCATATTGAAGATGATTATGGCAATCCAACAGATAAGTTTGGTTAAAAGTACTCAGGTATCTAATAAATATCTAATGTTGTCTTAAAAATCAGATTTCAAATATAATTCTCATAGAAAAGATAGATGATCGAAGATTGCTAATAAATGAAAATTCATCATTTTTTTACCAAGATTACCCCTCAAATAACTTATACAACATATAAAGATTCTTGCAAAACATATATATGATTAAAATTATAAGTTTTTATAATAATATATTACATTAAAATTTCAATTTATTTATTTATTATATATTAATATATAATAAAATATCTTTATGTCAAAGTGTACATATAATAATTAATTATTTAAATATAAATTGTATTTAAATTATTATGATCATCATTATATAATTTTAATATTATGTAATAATATATGACAAAATATTATTTTATATTGTATTTATTTTATATAATAATATATAACTATTATTGTTATGATAATATTATATCAATTATTATGCTATATATATTATTACTAATAAAATTATTTTGTAATATTTAATTATGTTAAATAGTTATCATAATTATTATTTATAATAGTATTATGTATATTATCTTATTAAATATTTAATTTTATAATATATGTTTAAATACTTATTTATATTAAATAAATATTATATACTTCATACATAATGTATAATTATATTATATTTTATAATACATTCTATTATTGTTTTATTATATATTTTATGTAATAATAATAATTTATATCATATAAAATAATATAATTAATTATCATATATTTTATATAATGTATAATTATTGTATTTAAAAATATTGTATTGCTTTAGTTTCTTTTTAATTTACAAAATAAGGGTATTTTTAGAATTTTAACATGCTTTTCACCCAAATTTCTAGTAATTTTGTTGTTCAACCAAATATATCAATGCAAAATACCTAACAACCTATAGTTAAATTACTGTGAAAATCAAACAGAGGTATACTATATATTCAGGTATTAAAATCTAGAAATCATATGTATAGCATTATGATGATACGATGGAATCTTTTTATCCATGAACCCAACATCTTCTAAATGTCATAACTGGAACCATAAGATGGGCCTACTTCTAACATAATATGTTCATTAATATAATTATTGAATTAAACTTAAAAAATTAAAAAATAGTTCATTGCTTTCAAGTTGATCCTAGTTGCCCATTTAGTATATTCCTATCAAAGTCCAGAGTCATAATTACTCATCGATGATTGTGGGAGAGCAGGATTAGTGATACTAGAGGTAGGGCAGCAATTTGTGTTCATGTCTTATCAAAGCTAAGATATAACACTATGTGGATCGACATGGATATAATATAATTAATTAATCACATCAAAAATTCAAATACCAACATAACTTAAATATTAAACAAATGACACAACAACATATGTAACCCATTTAATAAATAGATTGTATTAAATTAGCATAGCATAACTCGCTAACATGAATAGACACGATTCGATTAATACTCACTTAACATGAGTAGATACAACCTACTTAATAAAACAAAAGTAACCTTCTAATTTTTCATAATTATACACTAAGTATTCTTCATATAAAAGGAAAAAAAATGAAAAAACTAAAAATATCATTAGTTAGATGGTCATAGCCATATTATTTTCAGATGGTGGAACAATATGTAATATAGTATGATTATTTCATGTAATAATCATGTCAAAATAATTATAATACAAACTTGATCATTTAAGGTCAATCCAAACCCATTTATTTTATTTTGGTTCGAATTATATTTGCATGTCATATCCAATTTTGCTACTCCTATCTAAACGAGTACTCCTGGTAAATGATATCATGGAAATTAGTATGAGTGTTTTCCTTGAAAAAATATCCCCCATGTGATTCTTGCTAAATTTTGTATGCAAAATATCTTGCCTCTTGTCTACAATTGTATCATATTTTCACTAAACAAATATTTTTTTATTTGTTTTCTTTTCTGGGTCAATATTTAGTAATTTAATTTTTAGCAGTAGTAGTATTTGCAAGTTAATTTCTAGATTTTTAGTTTTTAATTTTTATATACTGTAGATTTCTCCCTAGAAAGACATAAAATGTATGAGTTTAACTTGATTTTACTAATTTTCTTAGATATAATTAAGATTTAGCAAAGTTTTTTTTAAGGTAATATCATAGGTTATTGTTTGATTTTAATTTTAAAAATAAAAATATTTTTTATTATATCATTAAAATAAATTTTAAAAGTATAATATTTTAAAATTAAAATCAAAGTGGCATAAGATAAATGAAATGCATGCATCAGATAAATATATTTTTACATCTAAAAATTAATTTATGAAAACACTATCCCTTAAATTCTTGATGTTTATAATTATATTTATTAAACAATAAGATTAAAACTATTTAACTTAATTATACATGTGGCATAGAAAAAAAAAGTTTATTTTCTGATCAGAATCTTTTTAGCTTTACATAAATCATTAAATAAATAAATAGATATTATGACCTCAACCTAAATATTCATAATTTTTGTTGCCAAATGATACAACTAAGTAAAACATAAAATACAAGGTATGGAAATATATTTTTGGACAAGGAATTCTAATTAATAATTAAAAAATAATAAAATTTTAATCTGTGATGTGAAATATTATTTCTTTTAATAGTATTACAAAAATCCTGTAATGTAGAGTTATTGTACTACAATGCAAGTTCTAGTAAAAGAGATTCATATTTCGAAAAAGGAAAATTTTGGCTGTGCAAAGAAACCTTGCTGTGACTTATTGACTCGTAGATGGAGTGGTTAATGCGCTCGATGCACTCATAGCGGAGGAAGTGAGTGAGAGGAGCGCAGTTCTTTGTTTTTCTTGTTATGGGTTCTGGCTGGGTTCACAATTAGGTCCACCGGAGATCATCAAATTGGGTTTGGTCCAATCTGATTGGACTCAGCTGATTAAATATAACTAGCTCAGGTTCAGATATAATAATATAAATTGGGTTCAATTGATGGAACCCAACAAATATGATTCGGTCCGATTGATGAAATAAACTAAATCTAATTGGTTGAGCTCAATGACTACGGGTTACCCCAGAAGGAAATTGGGTTTGAGATCAGTCAGATTCAATTGATAAAATCCAATAACCAGATAAAAAGGACTCAATATTAAAGCATTATTAATAGGTTGAACCAACTTCTAAAATAATTCTATATCTGATTAACCTACATCAGGTCAAAATGAGGTCACTCAACCAGAACCTCAAAGGTCACTTCAATCAATTGATTAAGCCGAATGGATCGGGTTATAATTTGGGTTTAACCAGTCCTTTTTGGATCACGAGCCCATTTGATTTAAATTGACTCAGACCCATTTGATTTAACCTGGCTCCACCTAGGAGCCCGTTCACCATCACCTGAGAAGACATGATGTCTTCTTCTTCCTCACGAAGCCACTCATGGAGCTCAAACTCCATGGCCAGAAACCAGATCGGCCATGGCCAAAGCTAGTTACAGTGAATTAATTGGCTTATATTTCAGACCAAAGAATAGAATAGAGAGGAACAGTAGTGGATTGATTACCAGCTAAAGTGTTGTTCGGATACGAGGCCGGGGGGCTTTGCAAGGCAATAGGGTGTTACCGAGAAGAAACTCAGCTTCTAGCTGTAAATCAAGTAAGAAGACGAAACAAAAGAACATACATTATCTGATGTTTAGGGTGGAAGATAACACCCCAACTGAGAACCCTTGATCCAATATCCCTAGTCCCATCTCCAAAGAGAAGAAGATGATGATTGGTTAGTCTACCACTAGAAGTAGATCAAGAAGGAAATAATAATAATAATAACCGGCCCTACAAATGATAGTTCATCTTAGATCCCAAGCTCTGGTTCATTAAGAATAAATTAGAATTAGAAAAAAGAAAAAAAATCCATAACGAAGATTCAACTCCAGAGAATAGAAATGATTGTAGTGGCTACGACGGGATTTTCACAGCTTCCAGTTGTTCTAACTAACAACCCTAACCGTTGAATTTAAGGAGATAAGACAGAATAGAGGTTTGCTAGACGAAACAGGGGACTAGTCGAGGTCTCACCTAGCAGTGATTTCACTGTCGCCAGCAATGGGGAAAGCAGAGGGAGAGCCAGAAGGAGGAAGGAGAAAGAAATGAAATGGGTTTCCAAGAGAGGTTCGCCTTCTATTTACAGGTAGCAATCCACCTCTCCGAACTCATTCTCTGGAGGTGGTCGTGGCCACGCGCATAGCGGATAGGAAATGAGGCCATGGAGGCCTTTTTCTTAGCACGTAGGTGGCACTCAGGAATCTGAACTCAGCGAGAAAGGCGATGAATAGAAGTCTGGTTTAAAACGGAACCGATTCAATGCTCATTTTATCCGATTCAACAGTGAATCCGATCAAATGAAGCCTTATTCATCCGGTTTAGACTTGAGTTAAACCAGGATATTACAAGTAATTTAAGATCAAACAAAATTTAGCTGGTTCTTTTCGTTTGATTAATACAAAATTTAGCTGTTTAATTTTTTAGGTTTCAGATTCTAATGATATGCACATGGATTACCTAAACGCTTGTTTCATGCTGCCAGCACAATGGAAAATTCATGGATTAAGATGTGGAAACAAATAAATCCCACACGTTTCAGCTGGTCCGGACACTAACTCCACATGGCTTAGACCTGATCATAGTTAACATGTAATGGATCGATCTTTCTGTTAGGCTATGAAAGTTAACTTTTCTAACCAGCCTACATTTTTGCGATCTTAATGGATCAACAAATATGACCTTGATTTCGACCCAATCCAGTCCAACTTGGTTGGCATTAGTTTTGACTCTTGATCAATGCAATTTAGTTCTAAATAGATCGTCAGTGGAAACAATTCCATGAAGTTGACTCTTCTATCATTATATCTCCTTTCAAATTGATCTTGTATGACCCACTGCATTCTATGTTTAAGTTGTTTTCATTGGCTTGAAGTGTATTTAATTTGAAAGAATGAACGGGTACCACGATCTGTATGTTTTTGATGGCATAGATTGTATCTTGGTACGGAGGCAGTACAGGTTGGCACGGTCCAAATACCCGGTGGTTCATTTTGAGGTCGGTTCACCTGTGGAAATAACCTGTGGGGCGTCGCGTACTCTTTGCCACTTGAAATGATAAGCGTACCTCGTGGTATGGGGCTAGTAAGGCTAGTACCTTTTCCCTTCGTTCTAATTGATGGAGTTTTACAAAGAAAACTAAAATATGAGATGATTTGGCTGAAAATATTAGTATTTGTTTTTAGATGTTATGGTATAGCTCTCTTTGTTTTGGTTTTTTTTTTTTTTTTTTTTTTTTGTCCAAACGGATGATCACATCAATATAGGGTGAGTCGAACCCGATATATTAGAATACAAAATTTGGGTAAGGACAAGAGGGCATGGATCACCCTACTTCCAACTCCAAAAATCAGAGTGATAGGCCACTCTGGCAATAATCCAATCAGCCGCTAAATTGGCTTCCCGATAGATGTGCCGAATCTGGGTGCCATAAGCTCCCTAAAGTATAGATCGAATGTCACAAATTAAGGGGATAGTTGGCAAGTTGTCCTTGGATTCTTGACGGAGTCAGCAGATAATCGTAATAAAATTCCCTTCAATAATAAGACTGCAGGCGCCCAAGCTACGAATGGCACATGAAATACCCGCTCATGCAGCATACAGCTCATCAAGAGGCACCGAAGAGTCATGTTGGCCCAGATGGCAACCCAAGAGGGGAAGGTGAATTGGATTCTTTAAAAAATTTAACACTTTGAAAAAAATTTGCTTGATGTGAAAGTGCCCAAGTAAAGTGAATTAATAAAAGCTAAGCACAATATCATAAAAGAGAGAGACAAATGCATGATAAACACACAAAGATTTATAGTGGTTCGGTGTTAACCACACCTACGTCCACTCCCAAGCAACTCTTGGGTCCACACTATAATCCCCTGATTACAGTTGAGTTGTTTTACAAGATCATAACTCGAACTTGTTATTTTACATGGGGTCACAACGAACCCAGCCGATTTTCACAGGTCACCAGCACAAAACCTTAACCCAAGCTAAACTTAGCTTGTCCCGAGGTAAACTACCTCAACTAATTCAATCCTCCTTATTGAATTAGCAAACAACAATTCAAAATAAAGTTTACAATTCAAAAGCTCCTTAATTGAGCAAATAAATAATGTAAATAGATAAGGATTAGAAAAGCCTGATTGAAGCAATCTGGATGTAAGCTTTTCTTCTTTTCTTCTTCTCCTCTTCTCTTTTGAATGGATGAACCAAGCTTCAACTGTGATTCTTGACAGAAATTCGTTGAAGAGAATGTTGAGGAAATAGGGCTTTTGCTCTTCTTCTTTTCTCCTTTAAAAATCCTCCAATTTTGATCTTTGAGGGCTTTGGATTTCTATAGAAACTCTCTTCAGATGATAGGCGTGGACTCAGAGATTTCTCTTCGATTTTTCTCTCCTTTTCACTGGATATTTTCTTGATATTTTTCTGTTTTTTACTTCTTATTTTTGAACGGTCGGATCCCCTTTATATAGATTTTCAATCCGAGATTAGGTGAGAAATAGCCGTTGAAATCGTACTTG
Source organism: Calamus simplicifolius (assembly GCA_900491605.1). NCBI lineage: Eukaryota > Viridiplantae > Streptophyta > Magnoliopsida > Arecales > Arecaceae > Calamus > Calamus simplicifolius. The sequence continues at coordinate 460,708 of UESW01004274.1, forward strand.
GATGAGTTCTCCATGCAAGAAAATAGATCCATTGAAGAGTATGTAAGAAAATATAGCCGTTGGAGCTGATCTGTCACTTTTGAAAATCGTTCTCTGACAGGTTGGAGTCAGCTCCAACTTTTCATATGTCGGCTCCAAATCGGGTTGCCAAAAATAGCAAAAAATAATTCGACATGGAGTCGGCTCCCACTTTACAAAGTGTCGACTTACCGCTGTCTGGAGTCGGCTCCCGATCCTGAGGTGTCGGCTCCAAGAATTGCTTCGAAAAATATAGTCTCTGTAACTCATGTTAGAGTTGGCTTCAAAAATTCATGTCGGCTCCGGCTTCTGAAGCAGAAAATAGTTCTTTGTATCTCAAATTAGAGTCGACTCCAACTATTAGGGTGTCGGCTCCAAACCGTGCCAAAAATTTGAACTATTCCGATACGCTCTGGAGTCGGCTCGAGTAGGTCTGAGTGTCGGCTCTAACTTCTGAACTTTTTAATAATCCATTAAAATTCAATTCAAAACTGATTGCCATATACCTTTTGAATAATTAATCATTCTTAATTCCTGGAACACTTATCAAATTTATCAGAAACACAATGAATATACTCATGGCTTTTGTTAATCATCAAAATCAATAATTGGGTAAATAATTTCTCAATAATTTTCCAACAATCTTCCCTTTTTGATGATGACAAAAACATTGAGTATATGCGTAATCAATTAATGCATAATTGTCAAAACATTCTAAATCAAGGTTAAGCTCCCCCTTAATGAGGCAGCTTCCCTGCATATGTTAAGTCTATTGAAATTCTATTCCTTTTGACATTAATTCCTTTCATGCATACTATTAATTCCTTTCAACATGCATATTTGAAGTACTATTCTTCTTCATTCTTTTAATTGCTTAACATGCATATACATATATCATTCTTCCATCACTTTTATGCATATACAAATACCTCTTCTCTCCCCCTTTTTTGTAATCAACAAAAAGGTTTAGAAGAAGGTTCATTAAGGCTTAAATTAACAACAACTATAGAAATTAAGTACTTCAACATCAAACATAAGCTTAAATCAAACTTCAAAACATTCAAAATTTAATATTCATTAAATATTGAAACATTTCATCAAAATGTTCATTACATCATTCAACAAAGTATCAAAATGTTTACTTCAATATTTTATTACTCCATTCATATAAACATTCTATTACATCAAAAAGCAAACTAAACATCAAAATTTAAGAACATCAAAATCTAAAAGTCTCTTAAGTTCTTCTAGGATCTTTCCCATGCCACTTTCTTGTATCTTTATAAAGTCATTTAACATTTTCTCTACCAAGGAAGCAGCAATAGTCACCTTCTCCTGTAGCTCCGTATTACATTTGAAATAAATCTCAAAGTCTCCTCCAATATCCTTGATTTTATCAAAAATTTGCAGTAAATCAATCTTCAGGCCTCCGAAGAAGTACTGAAGGATGACTCAATCTTGTTCACTTTATCTTCCAAAGAGTAATAGAGATCTCCAATACTTAAAAGTCTATTGTCCAATTCAATTTTTATTTTTTCTTCATGATTAGCAAAAAGCTCCTTTAGCTGCTCCATTTCAATTGCAGAAAATTCAATAGAAGTGGAAATAGGAATAGGTGCCGGTGCAGGTGGTGAAGGTATTGCAGGAGGTGCTGGTGGTGGTGAAGGATGTCTCATAGAAGGTCCAGCCTCTGAAGGACTAGGCGCAGTATCTTCAGCTGCCCTATCATTTGAGTGTCCCTTCCTTTCCCATTGTCCATTCACCTTCACAAACCTCATACGGTGCATAGTTGCAATGCTATAATAGTCCGTATGTCTAAGGTTCTTCATAGGCTCACTATCAGAAATAACTACACCTTGATTTTGAAAGGCCATGGTTAATATCATGTCATAAGGTAAAGTTGATCTTTTCTTATTACCAGCCTCTGCCATGTACCATATCATCATCCCAGCAAGATTAATAGGCTGACCAATCAAAACACAGTCCATAATCAAAATGTCTCGCTCCGAGACATACTCAAATCGACTAGTCTTGGGGAAAAGAATCCTACTACAGATGTTATGCAATAACCTTAGCTCCAAGGGTAATTGATTTGTCCTAATTTCTTCAAATTCAGTCACTTCCCTACCAAGCATTCTTGATAGAACCACTGCTCTCTCACTATGTGAAGTAGCAGTTAATCCAATGACAGGAATCTCCAACAGATTACCAAGAATCTTCAAAGTTAAATGTATCCTCTTTCCTCTTACATAACTTACGATTCCTCCATCTCCTCTAGATAAATTGTGATAAAATTCTTTAAGTAGGGCTGGATAAGATGGAACATCAAGTGAACAAACCTTCTCTCATCCTAACTCCTTGAGTTGCCGTCCAATAGAGAAACCCTCAGCTTCAAAGAAGTGAAAATCTACCTTCCTACCCATGGTAATAACTCGGTCAGCTAGAGTGTCAACCTAAGGTGAAGATGGACTTGGGATTGCGCTCAGAGTGGAAGCGGACGAAGTGGAGGACGAACTTGGAGAGGGCTGCCGTACCGGACGCCTCATGGTCCATTTTTTCGTCGCCATTGGTCCACCGAACACGGATTGGGAAGAGTGGGGAAAAAGTTTAAAAGAGATTGGAGTCGATTAGAATAGGAAGGTGTCGACTCTGCCCTAATAAAGTCAACCTGGGACCACAAGGTATCAGCTCCTGCAAAGTGAGGTGTCGACTTTAAGTCGCTAATACAGTTAGCGTCCGAAATAGAGTCATCTCTGCAAAGGCGGGTGTCGGCTCCAGGGTCTCAGACAGAGAGCGACACAGAAAGGGTGTCGACTCCACTAATAAGAGTGTCGACTCCAAGATAGTTTCAGTGAAACAAAATTAGATTTTCAAAGGATCTAAAACTTATCAAATTAATCAATAAAATTTGGATAAAATTTCTTAGAATGTGGTGAATCAAAGGGTTCAAATGTCTAGGTAAGTTTTCTTAGAATCATAAAATATTTTTCAAGAAATTGATTAAAATCTAGATAGTCATTCCTAGGAGTTTCAAAATCATTCCGATGGGTCACAAATTCCTAAATATGTCAGCTAATTAAAACAATAATCAAAAATCATTCCTCTAAGATAACAAATCTCTCTTCACTCAAAGGTTTTGTAATATGTCAGCTAATTGTTTATCAGTACAAACATAATCAAAAAAATATCATTATTAGCTATATGTTCTCTAATGAAGTGATGTCTTATTTTAATGTGTTTAGTTCTTGAATGTTGAATTGGATTTTTAGTTATATTTATTGCACTAGTATTGTCACATCTAATTGGAGTTTTATCAAGTGTTATACCATAATCTTCAAGTTGTCGCTTAATCCAAGGGATTTGAACACACACTACAAGAAAATATTGAAATAGCGATGCAAATTTAGCGACGCATCATTGTGTCGCTAAATTGCGGCCACTTTGCGACGCCTCTGTGACAACAAAACATTGTGACGCAATTAGCGACGCATTAGCGACTCAATAAACTAAAAAATTAAAAAAAATTAATTTTTTTATTTAGCAATGCAAATAATGCATCGCAATATTTTTAAATTAATTTTTTATAAAATATAAATATGGGAAAAAATATTACGATGAAACTCAGTGCGTCGCAATGTTTTTAAAAGAATTAAATATGTTAAATAGCGACGCATTAGTGATGCAATAAACCAGAAAATTAGAAAAATTATTTTTAATTTAGCGACGTACCAATTGCATCTCAAATAATTTAAATAAAATTAATTTTTATAAAATATAATATAAATATAAGAAAAAAATATTGCGACGCAACTCAGTGAGTCGCAATATTTTTAAAAAAATTAAATATGTTAAATAGCGATGCATTAGCGATGCAATAAACCAGAAAATTAAAAAAATTATTTTTTAATTTAATGATGCAATAACTGTGTCGCAATTATTTTAAATAAAATTAATTTTATAAAGTAAATATAATAAAAAAATAATTGCGATGCAACACAGTGCGTCGCAATGTTTTTAAAAAATTTAATTATATTAAATAGCGACGCATTAGCGACGCAATAAACCAGAAAATTAGAAAATTATTTTTAATTTAGTGGTGCAATTATTGCATCGTAATTATTTTAAATAAAATAATTTTTATAAAATATAATTATTAGAAAAAAAATATTACGACGTAATTCAGTGCATCGTAATATTTTTAAAAAAAATTAATTATGTTAAATAGCGACGCATTAGTGATGTAATAAACCAGAAAATTAGGAAAATTATATTTTAATTTAGCGACGCACTTGTTGCGTCACAATTATTTTAAATAAAATTAATTTTTATATAATATAATTATCATATTAAAAAATTATGATGCAACCCTTTGCGTCGCAATGTTTTAAAAAAATTAATTATGTTAAATAGCGATCGGTCCGAGATCGATCGTGACCGATCGGAATCAGGGCTTGGATCGATCGCAACCGTCGGATCGTCACCGATTGGACCGATCGCCATGTTCCAAGATCGGTCATGGCCGATCGGGATCACGGCTTGGATCGATCGCAACCATCGGATCGTCGGCGATCGGACCGATCGCCACGGTCGAGATCGGTCGTGGCCGATCGGGATCACGGCTTGGATCGATCGCAACCGTCGGATCGTCAGCGATCTCGGATTGATCGCAACGGTCCGGGATCGGTCCTGGCCAATCGGGATCAGGGCTTGGATCGATCGCAACCGTCGGATCATCGGCGATCGGACCGATCGCCATGGTTCGAGATCAGTCGTGGCCGATCGAGATCAGGGCTTGGATCAATCGCAATCGTCGGATAGTCAGCGATCTCAGACCGATCGCAACGGTCCAGGATCGGTCATGGCCGATCGGGATCAGGGCTTGGATCGATCGCAACCGTTGGATCATCGCCGATCGGACCGATCGCCATGGTCCGAGATCGGTCGTGGCTGATCGGGATCACAGCTTCGATCGATCGCAACCGTCGGATCGTCGCCGATCTTGGACTGATTGCAACGGCTTGGGATCGGTCGTGGCCGATCGGGATCACGGCTTGGATCGATCGCAACCATCAGATTGTCGCCTATCGGATCGATCGCGACGGTCCGAGATCGTTCATTGCTGACCGAGATCGATCAGGGCTTGGATCGATCACAACCGTCGGATTGTCGATGATCGGACCGATCGCCACGGTCTGAGATCAGTCATGGCCGATCGGGATCAGGGCTTGGATCGATCGCAACAGTCAGATCATCATCGATCGGACCAATCGCCACGGTCCGAGATCGGTCGTGGCCGATCGGGATCACGGCTTGGATCGATCGCAGCCGTTGGATTGTCGGCGATCGGATCGATCGCCATGGTCCAAGATCGGTCGTGGCCGATCGGGATCAGGGTTTGGATCGATCGCAATCGTCGGATCGTTAGCGATCTCGGACCGATCGCAATGGTTCGGGATTGGTCGTGGCCGATCGGGATCAGGGATTGGATTGATCGCAACCGTCGGATCGTCGCCGATCGGACCGATCGCCACGGTCCGAGATCGGTCATGGCCGATTGGGATCAGGACTTGGATCGATCGCAACCATCGATCGTCAGCGATCTCGGACCGATCGCAATGGTCCAGGATCGGTCGTGGCCGATCGGGATCAGGGCTTGGATCGATCGCAACCGTCGGATTGTCGGCGATCGGACCGATCGCCACGGTCCGAGATCAGTCATGGCCGATCGGGATCAGGGCTTGGATCGATCGCAACCGTTGGATCATCGCCGATCGGACCGATCGCCACGGTCCGAGATCGGTCGTGGCCGATCGGGATCACGGCTTCGATCGATCGCAACCATCGGATCGTCACCGATCTCGGACTGATTGCAACGGTTCGGATCGATCGTGGCCGATTGGGATCACAGCTTGGATGATCGCAACCGTCAGATCATCGCCTATCGGATCGATCGTGATGGTCGAGATCGTTCATCGCTGACCGGGATCGATCAAGGCTTGGATCGATCGCAACCGTCGGATCGTCGGTGATCGGACCAATCGCCACGGTCCAAGATCGATCGTGGTCGATCGGGATCAGGGCTTGGATCGATCGCAACCATCGAATCATCGCCGATCGGACCGATCGCCACAGTCGAGATCGGTCGTGGCCGATCGTGATCAGGGCTAGGATCGATGGCAACCGTCGGATCGATGCCGATCGGTCCGATCACTAAGGTCCGAGATCGGTTGTGGACGATCGGGGTCAGGGCTTGGATCGATCGCAATCGTCGGATCGTTAGCGATCTCAAACGATCGCAACGGTCTGGGATCGGTCGTGGCCGATCGGGATCAGGGCTTGGATCGATCGCAACCGTCGGATCGCCGATCGGATCGATCGCCACAGTCCGAGATCGGTCGTGGCCGATCGAGATCACGGCTTCGATCGATCGCAACCGTCGGATCGTCGTCGATCTCGAACGGATTGCAACGGTCCGAGATCGGTCGTGGCCGATCGGGATCACGGCTTGGATCGATCGCAACCATCGGATCGTTGCCGATCGGTCCGATCAGTTGATGCAATTTCAAGAAAATAAAAATAATTTTCTCAGATAAAATAATTTTTAATATTGCGAGCATTTACTGCGTCGTAATATTTTTAAGAAAAATAATAGTAATTAAAAAATTTTAAAAAATATTACGACGCATTATTTGCATCACAATTTTTAAAAAATATAAATTTTATCAGTTATAAATATTTAAAAAATATTGCGACGTATTTTGACGCAATTTTTTAGAAAATATAAATTTATCAGTTATAAATATTTAAAAATATTGCGACACATTTGCGATGCAATTTCCTAGAAAATAAAATAAATTTTTCGAGAGAAAATAATTTTTAATATTGCGACGCATTTATTGCGTCGCAATATTTTTAAGAAAAATAAATGTAATAAAAAAAATTAAAAAAAATATTGCGACGCAATATATGCGTCGCAATTATTTTCAGAAAATATAATTTTTATCAGTTATAAATATTTAAAAAATATTGCGACGCATTTGCAACGTAATTTCCTAGAAAATAAAAATTTTCTCAGAGAAAATAATTTTTAATATTGCGACGCATTTATTGCATCGCAATGTTTTTAAGAAAAATAAATGTAATAAAAAAAATTAAAACAAATATTGCGACGCAATATATGCGTCGCAATTATTTTCAGAAATATAATTTTTATCAGTTATAAATATTTAAAAAATATTGTGACGCATTTGCGACGCAATTTCTTAGAAAATAAAAATTATTTTTCTGCATGACATTGGCACCAAGTTAGCGACTCATTAGCGACGCAATTAGTTGCGTCGCTAAATTTTGCATAAAATAATAGAAAAGCCAATTTAGCGATGGATTAGCGACGCATTATTGCGTCGCTAATCCATAATAAAATTAAAAAAATAGCGAGTGATTAGCGACGCATAAATTGTGTCGCTAATCACCACTATTTAACGCTTGATCGGCCGGCCCCCCCTTCCCTTCTCTTCTTCTTCCTATTCCTACCCTAGCCACCGCCATCCGTCCGCTCCTCCGGCTCCCCCCATCATCTCCCCCGGCGGTAGCTCCCCCCACTCCAACGGCGTCCCCTCACGATCGAGGTAAGCCCCCCTCCTCCTAAATTATTTTTTTTAAAAAAAATAGGTTCCGGCCAAGGCGCTGTCGTGGCCATCTTCTTCGGCCATGGCCGCTGCCGTGGCCTGGCCACGTGGCCAGGCCACCCAAAAAAAAAATTTACATTTTGGGGGGGGGGGGGGGGGGGTTTCCCCACCCCCCTTCGTCTCCGGCCACGGCCACGGCCACGGCCAGGCCACCGGAAAAAAAAAAACAGTTATAGGTTCCCCCCCTCTCGTTCGTCTTCTCCGGCCACGGTGGCCAGATCAAAAATAAATAAAAATAAAAAAAAGTAACAGCTAGGGGGCTTTTCTCCACCCTGGCCCCTTCAATTAAAAAAAAATTAACACTCATAAAAAAATTTAACAAAAAAATTAGATTCTATCATATTTTATTGTTTTTAAAAATATTTTTAAATAATTTGATGATAAATATAAAAAAATATAAATATATTTTTAAAACATGGGCAACTTAATTTTTTTTAAAAAAAAAGTAACAGCTAGGGGGGTTTTCCCCACCCCCCGGCCCCTTTAAAAAAAAATTTTAACACTCATGAAAAAAATTAACACAAAAAATTTAGATTCTATTATATTTTATGATTTTTAAAATTATTTTTAAATAATTTGATGACAAATATTAAAAAATGTGACTACTAATATAAATTTTTTTTAGATTAGTTATAAATTAATTAATTTATGTCATTAGTCAGAGCCCTTTGGATAGACTGATTTAGCTCATCAATCATGACTCTTTTTAAATCAACTGATTAATCTCATAAATCGTAGCTATTTAGGTCAATTAATTTAGCTTATCAGTTTTAACTTCTCAAGTAAGCTGATTTTAGACCATCAACCTTGTCTCTTTAGATCATCAATCAAAACTCTTTAGATAGGTCGAGCTGAATTAGCTTAGCTATTTAGGTCAACTAATTTAGCTCATTAACCATAACTCTTTAGATTAGGTGATTTCAAAATTGCAGTCGTAGCTTTTCATTTCTTTATAGCTGTTTATGCAATAATATTTGTGCATTTGTAGTTATTTACAATTGTTATGTCTTGATTATTTACATTCTGCTTCAAATTGAATGATGCATTAAATTATATAATGCTAGATAGAAAGTCTTGTTGTATTATTATTTAATTTTCAGCAACAAATTAGTAGTTTCAATGATTTGTATTTTAGTCTTCACAAACATTTATATTCGACATAATAATCTTAAGAAGTCAGTGACTATATATATAGAACACTATTCCTATATATATATAATTGACAAGAAGTTAAGAATAACAAGCATAAGTTCGATTGTCTTCGGATTTCCATATTATTAATCACAGCACTATAACCTTTAGATCCGTTTGTTAGTAATAGTGCCCTAGGCCTATTGTATGGACATGGTATTTTGAATATTTATGAACATTTACTATTATCATAATTTGCATGTTTATTATATAATAATATCCTTGAATAATATTATGAATTATTCTAAATGTCCCTAATCGGTTATTGTTGTGGGAATAACAATAAATTAAGATTAGTATGAAATTTGATTGATATTCATGGGATGAATATGTGTATGAGATACAAATCAAATTTATATGTATTTGTTGAGAACAAATATTGGACAAGACCCGCCTTGAGATTAATACATGGATCAAAGTCATAAGTTAATCTCTAGTAGTTGTGTCATTAAATCCTTAGACCTGAGATTGCCATAGTTCTCAACATGAGGAATATTATGTTTTGACATAATCAAACGTTGTCTTTAACCGGATGATTATAAAGATTATGATTGAACATAATAAGAATCATGTAGTGAGATGTGAGTGATTAAGATGGAATTTGTCCCTCTTATTATAAGAGAGATATCTCTGGGCCCCTCGATGATGAGACTGAGAAATGCATGGCCATGCTCAAATGAATTGATGGAGATCAATATCATTTGTTTAGTCAGTCTAATTGGGTTTCGAGAAATTAAAGATAGAGAGATATAAGGTTGACTTTATCCATGCCTTATATTCTATCAAGATATCATGTGACAAAAGGATTATGTTAATAGCTACTTTAAGGTTGTCTCGGAACATGAGCTTTTCATTTAACTTGGGTAGTCATAATGTCTTGCTAGAGGCCGCTTATGACTTGTAGGTTCAAAATGTGATTTAGGCCTACTGCCAACGTTAATTGAACCTATAGGGTCGCACACTAAGAACGGACAATAATGGTTACGATTTGTTACTCTCTATATAATTTAAAATGATGAGATTATTTTAAATTACAAATAATAATTAGTTGTCATTTAGATTCGAGTTTAATTTTGAGAAAATTTAAATTCGTAATTTAAATTGTGACAAGTAATTAAATTGCATTTTCTTATTGGATAAGGAAATAATCCATAAAGTTTTTTTTGGTTAAAATATATATTCCTTATTTTGTAAGGAAAGGATTTAAATTGTTATTATTTAAAAGGAGTTTTAAATAAATATCAATTAAAATCTTAGTTAACCAAAATTCCTAGCAGCTTGTATATATGTTCGATATATACGTTTTAGAGTCTGTGGGGCATTTGAAAGGTAACGTCGATTGGGGCATTTGAAAGGTCACGTCGATTGGGGCTTTTGAAGCGTCATATCTTTTGCCTTAAAGATGGAAAAACAGAGAGTTGAAAACATGGGTTCATTTTTGTGAAAAATGGAATGGTTGAACTAGCATTCAAAACCATTTTGGTGTCCGTTCGTGTGTGGATACTTGTAGAGGGTGATCGTCTTTCTGAAAGGCAGCACCTTTGAAGATCCGAGAAAACCCAACACAAGAACAGAAGGATTACATACTGATTAAAAAGGTAATAACAAAAGGTAATATTTTTGTTTATCCTTCTTTCGGTTTTTATGAAACGCATGTGATTCTTGGTGGGTTATAAATTTATTTTGTTTCCGCTGCAATTTTATTCCAATTAGATTGGGATTTTTCATTCCGTAACCCAACAGTGGTATCAGAGCCTCTTGCATTTTCATAAAAATCGAAACTGCCATGTTTGATTGTATGTATGAGATGTATATGATCTTGGCATGGTTTGCGTTCTTGTATATATATATGATATTAGTGTTTGCACGAACGACATAGATAATAGGTTTTCTAAGGTGTTAATTGATGAATCTGTTTCCTGTAAGGATTCGTTAATATGATTAAAAATCCGAATGGGATATTGCAATTAAAGTGTTTAATATCTTGATATATGATTTCGGTGATGTCTTAATTAGATTAATACATGAACTGAATTCACATATCAATAAGGATTTATCAATTGCTGTTTATGGTGGTGCGGATGTGAGCCTTAAATTTATTGATGAGATCAATAAAATCAAATTTTAGGATGAAACTTTATTGTATCTCCAAATTTTAGGAACCGCAGTACTACCTAATCAGAGCGCCTTGTAAATTTAATTGGTTTTAAAACATGCCTATTTTCTTTAATGCAATATGTATATGCTATATGATAACATGATATATTTTGCATGGTGTTTGCTTTGTATGGTGCATGGTATGGCCTTGTGACCAATATGATTGGCAGGTTTTTATTATTCTTTTACAAGGGTTGTAATTATTATATATGGCCTGCGTGTCATTTAAAATCCTGCAATCCAACCATGGTGATAGAGGAGCTAGGTGTCTATGCACATGATGATGGTCAAGTAGACATTATGGTGTTGCTCATTATTACCTAGGATTGACCATTGATCTTCATATTGGCTTATGAAGATCAATCTTGATAAGGTCATACTATGACATGTTTATTATATACATGTATGAGATGCTATGTATGATGTTTCATAAGTATGTGATACTAAATGCATGATGAGATCTGTTAATCTATCTAGATCCCTCACATAAAATCTTAAGTTGACATGCCATCCATATTTGAACACTTGTCAAGGCTTTTATCACCTTAATGTGGGTTCTACCAAAGTAGAAGTACATTGGGTTACATTAGTGAGGCAAGATGGGTAATGGTGCTACCCATATGTTTAAAAATGGTTTAACTTAATTAGGTTATCAAAACGGTTTTGGGCCTAATGGCATGAGATGGGATTTAAACATGCCGAGACATATGATGTCATAATCCCATAAATTTCTAAGAGTTGCATGAGTTGCAATTGGTAAGAGTTACCTACCTAAAAAACTTAATTTTAAGCGTCATGCCAAAGCTGACTTAAAGTTGAGTATAAATATGGATCTTAGCTCACTAAATTAATATGATTTTATCATTGAGGGTTGTTAATTTAGTGGGAGTTTTTCATAATCAAAATACTTAACGAACTTTGCATTTATTGTAGATGGCCAACAATGATAACAATTCTACTATGTCACTGCGATCAATCCTTGCGAAGGACAAACTTACTGGGACTAATTTCCTTGACTGGTTTTAAAATTTGAGAATTGTTCTCAAACAAGAAAGGAAGCTTTATGTCCTGGATCAACCTCACCCTGAAGAACCAGCCGATAATGCTTCTAGAGCTGAAAAGAATGCTTATGAGAAGCATCATAATGACTCTATTGATGTTGCATGCTTGATGCTAGCTACCATGAGTTCTGAACTTCAGAAAGATTTGGAAAACATGGAAACTTATGATATGATTGTCAATCTAAAGGAAATGTTCCAGCAACAAGCAAGGCAAGAAAGGTATGATACTACCAAGGCATTGCACTCTTGTAAAATGGCTGAGGGTGCTTCAGTTAGCGCTCATGTGTTGAAAATGAAAGGCTATATTGAGCACCTTGATAGGCTTGGATTTCCAATGAGCCAAGAGTTGGCAACAGATTTGATCCTAAATTCACTTCCTGATAGTTATGATCAGTTTATCATGAACTATAACATGAATGAAATGGACAAATCAATTTCTGAGCTGCATACGATGCTTAAAACTGCTGAACAGAATATTAAGTCCAAGCCTGGCCATATTCTGATGGTTCAAAAGGGAAAGGGCCTTATGAAGAAAAGAAAAGGAAAGGGTAAGGGAAGGGCTGGAAAGTCCAATGCTCAACCCAAGCCCAATCCTAAACCCAAGGCTAAAGCCCCAAAGGAGGGTGTCTGTTTCTTTTGCAATGAACCTGGTCATTGGAAGAGAAACTGCAAGCTGTATTTGGAGGATCTAAAGAAGAAGAAGAAGACTGGTGAGACCGGTTCTTCAGGTATTTATGTTATAGAGATTAATTTCTCTCCTTCTAGTTCCTGGGTATTAGATACTGGATGTGGATCTCACATTTGCACAAATGTGCAGGGGCTCAAAAGGAGTAGACAACTGAAGAAGGGCGAAGTTGATCTTCGAGTAGGCAATGGAGCAAAAGTTGCTGCTTTAGCTGTAGGAAGTTATGAACTTTCTTTGCCCAGTGGGCTTTTGTTAGTTTTGAACAATTGCTATTATGTTCCTACAATGTGTAGGAATATTATTTCAGTTTCTTGTTTGGATAATGATGGTTTTTCTTTTATTATTGAGAATAATAATTGCTCCATTTATCATAAAGACATGTTCTATGCAAATGCCGAATTACTAGATGGTCTTTATGTTTTGAATCTTCAAAAATCCAACAATTCTTCTGTCTATAACATAACTACTAAGAAAGTTAAGTCCAATGACTTAAATTCAACCTATCTTTGGCATTGTCGCCTTGGCCATATAAATGAGAAACGCATATCAAAACTCCATCAAGATGGACTTTTGAACTCATTTGATTTTGAATCATATGATACATGTGAATCTTGTCTATTGGGTAAGATGACAAAGGATCCCTTTACTGGACACAGTGAAAGGGCCAATGAATTATTGGGCCTAATACATACAGATGTATGTGGACCATTAAGTTCAGAAGCCATAGGAGGTTACAAGTACTTCATTACATTTACTGATGACTTCAGTAGATATGGTTATGTCTACTTGATGAGACACAAATCTGAATCATTTGAAATGTTTAAATCTTTTCAATATGAAGTACAAAACCAACTTGGCAAGACAATCAAGGCACTTCGATCTGATCGAGGTGGAGAATATTTGAGCCAAGATTTTTATGACCATCTTAGAAGTTGTGGAATCATTCCACAGCTAACTCCTCCTGGAACACCGCAATGGAATGGTGTGTCTGAAAGAAGGAATCGAACCTTATTAGATATGGTTCGATCTATGATGAGTCTAACAGATCTTCCACTTACCTTTTGGGGTTATGCACTTGCCACAGCTGCGTTCACACTAAATCGAGTTCCAACCAAAGCGGTTGAAAAGACGCCATATGAGATGTGGAATGGTAAAAAGCCCAGTTTGTCTTTTCTTAAGATTTGGGGTTGTGAAGCTTATGTAAAACGTCAAGTTTCAAATAAGCTGGAACCCAAGTCTGATAAATGTTTTTTTGTGGGATATCCTAAAGAGACTAAAGGATACTACTTTTACAATCCCATTGAGAACAAAGTGTTTGTTGCTCGGAATGGTGTCTTTCTAGAAAGGGAATTTATTTCTAAAGGAACCAGTGGGAGCAAGGTACAAATCGAAGAGATTCGAGAACCACAAGATAACATTGAACCGCCTGTGGATGCTCAAAGTCAACAAACCACTGTTGACACACCACCTGTAGCACAAAATTACGTAGATCTGATAGGATACGTCATGAGCCCGAGAGATATGGATTTCTTGTGACTGATAATCATGATGTATTGTTAGTGGATCAAAATGAACCTACTACCTATCAAGAGGCTATGTTAGATCCAGACTCTGAGAAATGGTTAGAGGCCATGAAGTCTGAAATCCAATCCATGTATGATAATCAGGTATGGACCTTGATTGAGCCACCTGAAGGTACAAAGACTATTGGGTGCAAATGGGTTTTCAAAAAGAAAACTGACATGGATGGTAAAGTGCATACTTACAAAGCAAGGCTAGTTGCAAAAGGTTTCAAACAAACTCATGGTATAGACTATGATGAAACTTTTTCACCTGTAGCCATGCTTAAGTCTATTAGAATTCTTATTGCCATTGCTGCATATTATGACTATGAGATTTGGCAAATGGATGTTAAAACAGCGTTTCTTAATGGAAACTTACTTGAGGATGTGTACATGACACAACCTGAGGGTTTTGTACAACCTGAGAATTCTAGTAAAGTATGCAAGCTTCAAAGATCCATTTATGGTTTGAAGCAGGCTTCTCGGAGTTGGAATCTTCGTTTTGATGAATCAGTCAAAGAGTTTGGATTTATCAAAAATGAAGATGAACCTTGTGTTTACAAGAAAGTTAGTGGGAGCGCCATTGTATTTCTGGTCCTATATGTTGATGACATTTTACTCATTGGGAATGATATCCCTACCTTGCAGAGTGTCAAGTCTTGGTTAGGGAAATGTTTCTCAATGAAAGACTTAGGTGAAGCTGCCTATATCCTAGGGATAAAGATCTATAGAGATAGATCTAAGAGGCTGATTGGTCTAAGTCAAAGTACTTACATAGACAAAGTACTGAAAAGGTTCAGTATGCAAGATTCCAAGAGAGGATACTTGCCTATGTCTCATGGTATTACACTTAGCAAATCTCAGTGTCCTAACACAAAAGATGAGCGAGAGCGCATGAGTAAGATTCCTTATGCTTCAGCAATAGGATCTATCATGTATGCTATGTTGTGCACTAGACCAGATGTCTCTTATGCTTTAAGCATAACGAGTAGATACCAGTCAGATCCCGGTGAGAGTCACTGGACGGCGGTCAAGAACATTCTTAAGTATCTAAGAAGATCTAAAGATATGTTCTTGGTGTATGGCGGATTGGAAGATGATCTAGTTGTAAGTGGTTACACAGATGCAAGCTTTCAATCTGACAAAGATGATTTTCGATCGCAGTCAGGATATGTGTTTTGTTTAAATGGTGGTGCTGTTAGCTGGAAGAGTTCGAAGCAAAGCTGTTGCTGATTCTACAACTGAAGCTGAATACATAGCAGCATCTGATGCAGCAAAGGAAGCAGTTTGGATCAAGAAGTTCATTACTGACCTTGGAGTGGTTCCTAGCATCACAAATCCTGTTGATGTTTATTGTGACAATAATGGTGCTATCGCACAAGCAAAAGAACCTAGGTCACATCAGCGATCCAAACACATTCTTAGGCGTTATCATCTCATTCGAGAAATCATTGAGAGAGGTGACGTAAAAATATG